>WEIU01006718.1:3468-19214 GCA_013389925.1 Aegithalos caudatus
AAAAAAAAAAAAAAAAACCCCCCCCCCCCCAAAAAAAAAAAAAAAAAAAAAAAAAAAAAAAAAAAAAACCAACCAAAAAAAAAAAAAAAACCCAAAAAACACCCAAAAAAACCAGTTTTGAAAATCTGGAGTTCTATATTTTCTGGACAAAGAGTGCTTTAATTTTAGAAGTTTGTTCTGCATTTTAAAAGTAAGCTTTGTAATTTAGAATACTTTGTGTGCATATACATGTTTATAACTGTGTAAATATGTGTGTATTGATAAAAGCCTCCATCCTTCTCCTTTTTTGCAAATTTGTGAAGCAAAAAGAACAATTAAAAAGAATATGAGTTGAGAAAATGAAATATTCTACAATACATACCATAAAAATACTTCCTTAAAATAATAGTGTTCAAACAATAGTTCATTTCTAAAACAGTCTTAAGTAAAATCAGTGCAACTAGTACACAGCAAAGTGATCTTACACAGTAGAGAGCTAAGATGTCAGAGTTAATGGGTATCAGAAATGGGAACTGAGGTAAGATGCTAGATCCATTAGCAACTGAAAAAGTGGCATAAAAATTTCACTAGGCGCAGGCAGCTTTTACTGACTTTGGATATCTGACTGCAAAAAGAAAAGGGCTTAGTTATAAAGCTATAAAAAACCTTGTATTATCATATTTTGCTCAATGCTGGACAATAAATTTGTGAAAAAGGAAGTATAATAAAGGAATGAAAAAAACTAACAGTCATCTCATATCTGTGTCTCATGGGTTCAAATAGTTATTTGTCTTCCAGAAATTGCATTGCTGGGACACTATAGCTTATGTATGCCCATGTACGCTAGAATAGAAACATCAGAGCTGCTTTGGCACAGACAGTTATAGGTTTAGAAGTACATTCCAAACTGGCTCATGAATGGCTGATAAATGAGACAGATTGGTTCATTCATTAAGATATAGGGCAGTTTTTGCATGATGGATGGTTTTGGGCCTCCTGAGATGAGTCCACCATTCAAACACTGCCAAGTAGCTTTCTTTGTGTATGAAGAAAATGGTAGATAATAGGTGTGTCTTAGTTTGGGAAGACAGGTATCAGCCAGGGAAAGCTAGATTTTCCCTTGAAATGGAGAATGTAAACCCCCCACCCCCTCCAAATTTTTATAATTTTTCAATTAAGAGCTTTCAGGTGAAGATTTGGGAACAGAAATAAGAGTTTTTTACAAGGAGTATTAACAATACAAATGTAGTAGTACAAAAAAAACAAAACAAAACAAAACAAAACAAAAACAAAAAAACAAACAACCAAAGTCTTAGCAACTCTAACAGAGTCGGAAATACGACCTGACACCCTGTTGATCAGGGTGTTGGAAGCAGTGCCAAGGAAGTCTTCCTTGAGTAACAGATGTGGTTATGTTGGAGTAGAGATGATCCTGTAGAAAGGGTCCAGTGGTGGCAAGAAGGGTCTGATCTTCCTCTGGGAATCCAGTGGAAAACAGGATACCTGATGTTTCTATGTCTNTTTGGTTCCATAACCCAAGAAAAGGTGTAAGTGGAAGAAGGTTCAGGGGTAACCTTATCACTCTCTACAGCTACCAGAAAGGAGGTTGTAGCTAGGGTTGGTCTGTTCTCCCAGGTAGCAAGTGACAGAATAAGAGGAAATGGCCTCAAGGTATACCAGAGGAGATTAATGTTGGATGGTAGGAAAACTTTTTCCACTGAAAGAATGGTCTGGAACTGGAACAGGCTACCCAGGGAAGTGGTAAAATCACCACACCTGAAAGTGTTCAAAAGGCATGTAGATGAGGCACTTGGGACATGGTTTAGTGATGAACACCATGGTGTTAGGCTAGCATTTGGATTTGATGATCCTAAAGGTCGTCTCCAATGTCAATAATTCTATGATTGAAGTTGCAAATCCATCCAATGAATGACATCTGTCAGTGTGAAACCCTGTGATTTGTATTTTATGTTGCCACATGGTGATCAGGTAGTAGGAAACAATAGTAGAACAAGAAATTGATAATATGTACAAAATAATTCATGTTTATATCTGCTCTCTGAACATAGACTGTTCCAGAGGAAATACACGGTGTTTATTTTATGAATTTTTATGTTCACATTCAATGACAATGTTATTACTGAATGTGTAGTCCTCAGTTCCATTTTGCAGATCCTCTTAGTACAGGGGTAGTGTTTAACCTTGGTTGCATTAACTCCTGAAAATTACCAAAGTAGGAGGGGGAAATGTGAATAACACAGAAACTGGAGGCATATCTCAATGGCTTATCAAAAGTTCTAGACACAGGAAGTTGTGTAAAAAGCTCTGCCATGGTGACGAGCTTCTCCACTTGCTCATTTCCCAGCAAGTTCACCTACAGGAGGAATGTGATGGTAGTGGAGCTGAATGACCTCTTATATTTAAAGAATCTTGTGTTGAACACATCTCAAAATGTCTACACTGTACTGTCACACAGTGTATACTTTTCCATTGCTAGTCTGCATCCATATTAGGGATGAAATAAAATTCCTTCCTCCACACAGAATTTAAAGAGAAAGAGATTATAATCTACTAAATCTACTCATCTCTCCAATCTAGTCTAAGAAACTTAATCTTCTGTTTTCCTTCCACAACTTCCTTAGATGAGGTTTTATATATAGAGGTAGTCCTACAATTAAGAATAATATTTAAATACATGATAAAAGTTTTTATCAGGTCAAAAGTTTTGTTCAATTTTACTAAGAAATGCCAAGAAATGTCTTTTAAAGTCCTGGAGCACAGTGGAATTTTTTGGAACAAATTCAGAAAGCCCTGAATGAATAATTCAATGCACAAAGCAAAGGAAAAATGTTCTGCTTTTCTTTGTTCTGCTTTTGTGTGCTTTCTGATCCTGCATAAGAGAGGCAAATATCACAGAAAAAGCAGAAGAGACTATGTGTATGTTGTGTGTGTTTTGTACATGTTTATATTGGTGGTATGCTGTTTGTACTGCAGCATTGGTCCCTTAGTCATTTAAGAAACATTGCATCTAAAGAAGGAAATGATAAGAGCTGATGCAAAAAAACAAAAACACAAAAAAACAAAAAACCCCCCAAAAACCCAAACAAACAAACAAACAAACAAAACCCAACAAAAACAAAGGAAGGCTGTGTATACTCCAGAATGCCAGGAATTTCTGAAAATTTTCAAATTTTTGTGAGATGAACATTTAAGTTGCTGTTTGGTGAACTCAGGCTAGATGCCAGGTGCCTGCCAAGGTATTTTCTCACTCCCTCCGCCCAAAAGCATAGGCAGGAGAAAATGTGACAAAAAGGTTATGTATCAAGGTAAAAACAAGAAGATCAGTCACCAATTACTGTCATGGCCAAAATAGGCTTGACTTGAGGAAACATTTTGTGTCTTGCAAACTAAAGCCAGAATCTTAATTCTAGTTCGAACTTTGCCACGCTGCCATGTGCAGGGACACCGTCCACAAACCAGGCTGCTTATATCTCCATCCAACCAGCACTAACCTCATCCAGAGATGGGATATCCACAGCTTCTCTGGGCAACGTGTTTTAGTAGTAGGTTTTATTCAGAACCAAGCCTAGTACAACTTTTAGAACTCAAGACATTATAGAAAAATTTTAAGTGAGGAAGGTAGCATTAGAGTAAATACTAGTAAAACCTGGATTTAGCTCTTTGAGACTTTACTATCTTCAAAGGATACCTTTGCTAATAAAGGATGAATCACACTGAGGAGCAGTGGAAGGTTGTGGTAATCTCAGTGAGGAGTACAGTCAGTTGCAATCTATTAAGTGAATGTGTTGAAAAATCAGAAGAAAACAAAAAGAAGAATATTCTTCTTAAGAATCCCTTAAGTATTTGATGACATCTTTTCGAGATGGAAAGATTTTGTGCTAATAATATTCTCCTTTTATCTGTATAATTCTGTATGATGTTAGCTTTTTTTTTTTTTTTTTTTTTTTTTTTTTTTTTTTTTTTTTTAATTAGTATAAAGGCTCCTGTTTCTTAATTAAATTACTATTTAATAAAGATTGAAAAATGGAAAAATTAGATGAATTTTAAAAAATATAAATTAAAAAGTCCTCTGTCCCTGAATTTCACACTTTCAACAGAACTGTAGAAATTTTTCATGTGAAATCAGTAATCACAATAAATATAACATGATATTTCAACATCTGTGTTTCATGCAAAAGTCACTAGTGACACTGTTGAAGAAGTAATGTAGCATCTCCCCTTAGGTACTTTTATGCTTTCTCTTGTCCTCCAGCAAAATGCATCTCTCTATGTATCTACTTTATTCTGAACTCCCCCCTTTTTTTTAAAGTGAATCACCAATGCAGTTTCTCATTCTCAGAAAAATACATTTGACATCAATGAGTTTGACATACGTGAGTCAAACCACTCAAAACAGAAAAGACCCCTCTCATGGACAACTAGTATGGAAGTAGTCATCCTGGTCCAGTATTTCCAGATGATAGTTCAGGTAATGGGAAAAAGTACAAATTCAAGCACTGCCGTTGCCTCTTTAATTGGTCCCTTTGGAACTGAAAGAAGCAGTTGTTGTAGGAGTGTTGCATAATGAAAAAAGCTGTCATTTTCCATCTAACCTACTTCAGATTTTTAGTGTGTGGGGAGGAAAGTTTTGATGGAGAAGGTTTGATTGGTGCTTTTTTTAAAAATTATAATTATTTTCTTTCTGAAAATTTTATAGGCTTTCTCATGCTCTTGTGTATTTGTTTATCATAACAATGCAGTTCCAAGAAATTATATAAAGCACTGGGTATGGTGCAATTGCATGTCATCTTATGAAGTAATGCTCTCATTCAGAGTATATTTGGACTAGAGTATGTGAGTTTTTCTTTATTGGTATTATTGATATTCTCTGAGAAAAGATTATATATCTTTTGTAAGAGTCACTCTTTCTGTGAATGAAGTTTGCAGCATGCTAGGGGAGTCTCAGAATTTATGATACCTCAGAAGACGTCATCTCAATTTCCAGCAGCCTCTGAGACAGTGTAGACAAAAAACATTTCTCCTTGTATTTCCAGAACTAATTTGATTTGTGTCTAGTTTCTTCATTCTTCACATCTCTCACACATGAAGCATAGGGAACAAAAGGACAAATTCATGGTCTACATGTATATGCAGGGGCACAATCTCAGTGGGATCACAGAAGTATAGTGGGTCAACTCATACAACTGGAGTGCTGCAGTGGGTGGATACAGTCTCTTCAGCGTGGGCAGGACAGGAATACTGAGGAGGAAGAGAAAGAATTCCAATTGATGTGACAGCAGCTGGTATGTATGAAGCTCCCTGCCTAGGGATGGATAATGAGACAATTGATGGTTTATGCATCAGGATGAGGAGGCAGACAAACACAAATGATGTTGCAGTGGGAGTCTGCAATGGACTGCCTCATCACAAATGAAGAGCAAATGATGCCATCTTCAGACAACAACGTGGTGTCCTAGGCTGGGCTGCAGCTCCTGGACTATGGTCTCCTTATTGAATTTTAGAAGGCTGATCATGGTCAGGGTATTTTCTGTAGCTACTAGCCACCACCATATCTCATAGATCTTCTGCAACAATTATTGCAGCTGGGGCATCATGAGCTCAAGGGTTTCTGGATAGCCTTGGGAAATGCTTGCCCAGATGTCTCATGGGAGGCCACCCACAGCAGCCCAAGGTTCTGTCTCTGCTGCCTGGATGAATGGTATCCTTTGGGAAAAAGATGGTGAGTGTCTGGATGTTCAGAGCTGTCTCTATATAGCTGCTGGCATCCAATGTCTCTGTGGTAGGCGTGTTGGTTTCATCTGTAAAGTCATCTTGCACCCACACCAGGAACTTGATGCACTGGAGAAGGCCCACAGAGAGTGGGACAGTCTGGTTTCCTACTGTCCACTATATCAGGCAGCCAAAGCAGACCTGATGTAGACACAGGATCATGAAGGTCAGATGGAGCTTTGCAGGACATCAAGTATGTTCAGCCGGATGCTGTGGCTGTGTTCTCAATGCATTGAAGGAGGCTGGAGAGAGCTCAGGGCAGCAGCTGCTTTCCCACAGCAATCAGGGAAGCACAGCCAATAGCTTCACAGACAGGGATGGAGAACTACTGCCATGAGCCACCAACGCACCATTCAGCACCAGCCAGAGCCTTGCTTGACAAAAATTGGCTGCTTTAGATTCTACATGCCTCAGCTCACTCAAAGTCATACACTTGATATTGAAGACCTGGGCTGATTAAGATTACTTAAAGATCCCAATAGTGGCTTAGTTTTCTTAGTTTGTAAATTCAAGTGTTATATTATAGCAGGAATGAACAATTTTACCCAAATACCAGCACAATATCTGACATAAAACTGAAAATGAAACTAGAATTCTTGCTTCCCAAAACATGGAAAAGGCCATAAACCAGTGGGGTTTTTTTTGTGTTTCTGATTACAAGCTTTGTGACTTCTTCCATGTTCATCATTTGGAACTCTGAATTTCCACATCATTATTGAAATGAAACTGATTAGAGCAGTGGGGTCTAATTTTCTGGGTTAATATTTTGTTTTTCTTCCAAGGTTTTAAGAGACGCTTCCTCAGGGGTTTTGACATGCATCCAGATAGGGACAACTACTTATGAGTGTGCTCAACATGCATTTGTCTAAGGAAGGCACCAGGAAAACCTGATCTTAATTCGTTGTTGACATAGAGCACTGAAGTGATTCTGAAGTGACTTCCTGACTTCCATGCTAGACAAGACCAATGATATCTGATATATATGTGCAATGCTTTCATGTGTCATCATAATTGTCCAGCACTGTCGGCATAGGTGGACAAGCCACACGTAGGCTGGAGCAGGAGTGTGAAAAGTTATATGGAAATTTTGGTCTGTTGATTGATGTAATCAATGTTCTTATTTTTTACATTCAGATTTAAGTTGCTATTCTTGTTCTTAAGTCTTCTCACTGCTATCTTGCCTCTGTGTTTTTTCATTTTCTGTCTTGCTTGGGTCTATTCTGTGCACATTCTCATCATTCCTTCTCACAGCGCAGAAATTTCCTCAGAAATCTGAGCTATGTTTGTCTCTGGAGTGTATCAAACTTAGGCTTCAGGTTTCAGCTAGAGGTTCTTCAAGGAAGATTTGGGGACAAGGGAAGAAACCAGGACATAAAAGAAAAAGAGAACAGGACATTTGAGTTAATAAACTGGCCAGCTTAGAAAAGTGGAAGCTGTTGATTATGATCTACTTATTTGATACATTCTTCATATCTGGAAAACAAAATGAGTGCAGAGCAAGATGAAAAATTGCAAATGGAATTTGTAGGAAGATTGTTGACCCCTGATAGCATTGTCTATATTGAAAATACACTCTCCTTGCTAAGATGGTTAAGAATTTCCCAGAGAGCTCAGCAGAAATCACTGTTATACATCAGTGAAATCTGATAGCTGAAACTCTACTTCAGAAAAAGGAAGGACTAAATCAGAGAGTCTATTAAGAGTAAACCTTTATCTTAAAGCAATGTTTACAGTTATTTTCATCTTAGGATACATGTGTATCATATCCCATTGGCAAATATTCCTTTTGGTTGCTTCTAATACCTCTGGGGCTAAACCAATTTTTTTTTAATTATAACTCTAGCAAGAACTACTAGTGCAGCCATTCATTGCTCTCTCAGCAAAGCCAACATATGGAGGAATATGTTAGAAACTAAGTGTTTTTAACTGTCATATCAGTGGCTATAGCAGTAGAAAACTGTAATTTGCCTACTTTTCTGAAAAAATGTAGGATCATTACACAAAAATATAGGAAAAGACAGAGTTGTACAGATTTCAGTCTTGCAATAGCATGCCTGGATGACTCTTTCCTGTTTCAGGATTACTGCTGGTGTTAGTTTGCAGTGTCAGCTGGCTTGCAGATAATAGAAAAGGGAAAAAATTGGACTTTTACACTGCTGCTTGCTCCACTTTGCCTGTTGCAGGGATAAAAAGAAGAGATAAACCCTTCAACTGTTACAGAACTTTTCTGCTATGCAGCACACAGTCAGAATTGTAAGCCCTAAGAGTTTAGAGCTTCAGGAGTAGTTTTAAGTCTTGGTAAAATGAGAGCAAAAGTCGAGCCAGAAAGAGCCAGGTAACCCCTAGTACTGAGCTGTTACACATGAGGGCATCTGCTCCAGGCACAATGGGGGCTTTGCAACTGGATTTGCATCAATCATTATAAGGACTGTAACTTACCACTACATTCACTTAGCCTTTTTAGTGATCCTAGCTGAAACAGGAACACATTGCTGTTCTAATGCTGCAATAGTTAAATGAAATGGTAACTTCTTTTCTTCATATAAAATCCTTTTTCAGAAAAAACACAGAAAGTCAGAAAAATCAACATTTTATTAAGGCTAAAAAATAAGCTTTTCTTTATCTATCTTGTTTTGAAAAACAGAGTAAGACATAGGATGCTAAACAAGAAATGTTTGGGTTTTTTCCTATAAAAAGTTATATCCCTTTCAAGATGTCACTTTATTGTATTAAAGAAATTTAAAGCGCAAAATCTTTATAACCCGTCATTTTTGTAGAAGTGTTTTTGACTGATATGAAATGGTTCACTCAAAGTTAAAATCTCATTTTCAACTGCAATAATTATTTTTCCCTGTGTGCCTGAATTGTCAAAAAACTGAAAATGTGTCTAAGTTTAAAATTATTTTTGAAAAAAAGAGTATATTGTACTTATCTCATTATCTCATTTTGCCTACTAATATAAGAGTCATAAAGTTGTTTCTTCTCCCATTTTTTTCACAGAGATGAATCTCTTTGGGCTAAAAAAATAATGAAACCGCACTCAAGCTGTATAGTGCACTAGTAACTGAATGTTGTGCATTTTCCCAAATACTGTATCATATATTGATAAATCTAGTTGGTAGATGAGTGGATGGCAGGTCTATGTTGATAGAGTTTTAATCTTTATCCTTTTCATTGATTTCCCTCATGACATTGAGCAGATATTCATTGTACTATTGGTACTTTATCTCTGACATGTTCACTGAGAATGATGTCTGTAATAATGGCACTGACCTGGAATGAAAATGTGAAACTACGTAGAGAGGTTACGTAGAGAAAAAGTACCAAACCAAAACAAGCTTGTTATGTTCAATCAAATGCCCTTCATCTCAGTGTAATTGCTGAGGACTAGAATTCAAATGCAAGGAATTATGTGTGCATTAAGTATATACTTGCATTGATCTCGCCAACCACTGTAACTTTCTCAAGCAGAGATGAAAAAATCTCTTTTAAGCTCATCTCCAGTAGCTGTTTCCAAAGAGTTTAATATAGGCTTATCTTTCATAATAATGTGTTTCTGTCAGCCTTCAAAGTTCCTCATCCTAACCAACTCGTAACATATCATATTAAGTCCATATCGTATTAACAAGAAAACTCTTTTAAACATTTAATGCATAATATTTTTGTTGGACTGGAAGTATGTGACATTTTTAAAGAACAACTTGTCAGGCAAATACCTGTTGGAATCACACTTTAGAGAACTTGTATTTAAAAATAAAGCATTGTTGCAATTTTAAAAATGAAGAATGATGCATGACATTGATAGAATTTTTTTCTCCCTCCCATTTTTTTTCCCTTTCCCTTTCCCTCTTCCAAACTACTATCATGGAACTCAGCAGCTGAGCAGCATTCTGTTCACGTTACTATTCCAAGAAAGATAAGTAGCACCTTGGGTGAGCATTTTTGACCTGTAATTTGTGTGATAAATTCAGATATTTTGTGGATCAATGTTCTATGGCCCACAAACAACAGAGTTGTTCTCTCTGTGTCACAACCCATTTCATTATCTTTTAAGATTTCATTTGTGTACCTCCCTTGTATAACTAAAAATTCAATAATTCCTTATATGTAGTTAGTATTTATCTTTTGCAATAGCAAACACAAATCTGGAGGAATAGACTACTTATTCCTATACTTAAAAACTGTCACCTACCTTCATTTCATACCTGTCACCTATCTTTTTATTCTTCTCTAAATGAACTCTTTGTGATATTGTTCTATGAAATTCCTTAAGTTATTAACATTTGTAGTGTAAAATAATTAGGTCTTTTAGTAGTATTCTTTATTAAAAAGAACATAACACAACTGCTGTAATCATATAGTTATTTGTTTAGAAGCTTCAGCAGTTGAAAGGGGGCAGAAGGTATATTTATTAACTATGAAGGAATCTCTTGGAGAAGAAAAATTGTGTATGACTTTTTTTCAAGCTAAATGGGACACTGGCTAGCATGGAAAACTGATGAATCTGACAGGAGGTATGAAAATTCTGTACTAAGTGCTATAAGTAAAAAAAATTAATCTGATTTTTTTAACAGCAAGATACTCTGAAATGTTCACTATTTGAAAGTTTTATACTGACAATAAAGAAAATCGAAATACTTAGACTTAATGTTGAAGCAGTATTTGCAACAATAGATCAATTTAAAAAGTCCAGGAACAATGAAAAAAATACTCTCTGTAGCTATATTAAATATATATGTTCTGAATGTTTTGAATTTAAAATAAGTGCTTATTTTAACTGAAAATATTTAGGGAAAAGCATATGAGAAAAGTGGGCTGCACAGTCTCAGAGAAGTTATCTGGCACCAAGCTGAGGGGTGTCTTTGACACATTTGAAGGATGAAATGCCATCCAGAGGAACCTAGACAAGTACAGGAACTGGGTCCATGGGAATATTTCAGATTTAACAAGATCAAGGGCAAAGATGCTGTACTTGGTTGGGGCAACCCCTGGTACTGACACAGGCTGGGGATGAACAGACTGAGAGCAGCCCTGTGAGAAGGACTTGAGGATGCTGGGGGATCAGAGGCTGGATATGACTTGGAAATGTACCCCCACATGGCTACAAACTCCTTTCAGATACTTGTAGAGGAGTGGTAAGATTGTCCCTGAGCCTCCTTTTTTCCAGGCTAGACAATCCCAACTCATTCAGCTGCTTTTCATAGGACGTGTGCTCCAGACCCTTCACCAGCTCCTTTGCTGTTCTCTGGACACATTCCAGCCCTTCAATGTCCTTCTTGTAGTGAGGGGCTCAGAACTGGACACAGGACTTGATATGTGACCTCGCCAGTGCTGCAGATAGCGGGACAATCACTGCCCTGGTCCTGCTGGCCACATTATTTCTGATACAAAGCCAGGATGTTGTTGGCCTTCTTGGCTACCTGGGAACACAGCTGGCTCATGTTCAACTCTTGTTGACTCACAACCCCACATCCTTTTCCGCTCCACAGTTTTCCAGGCACTCTGCATTAGCCTGTAGCACTGCACATGACTAGTTCTTAACCCAGCAAGGGGTGCACGTCTCCAAGCCATGGATTGCCAGCTTTTCCAGGAGAATGGTGTGGGAGACAGTGTCAAAGGCTTTGCTGAAGTCCTTTGCTCATCCAGCAGTCAGGTCCCCTGTTCATAAAAGGAGATCAGGTTGCTCAGGCATGACCAACGTTTCCTAAACCTGTGTTGGCAGTTGATGACTATATTCCCTCACACTTTGGGTGAAGAATGGAGGTTTTACCTGGCTCTTCTTTTGATATTAATGTATTTCTAAAGCCACTATTTATTATCCTTTACAGAAGTGGCCAGTGAGCTTTTACCTTCCCAATTTTCTTTCTACATGATTAAGGTTGAGGGAGGTGTTTCTGCCCATCTACTCTTGTGAAAGCCCATCTGGAGTGCTGCATGCATCTCTGAGATGCCCAGCATGGAAAGGACATGAATACCTGGATTGAGTCCAGAGGAGGACCACCAAGATGATCAGAGAATGGAGCACTTCTTCTATGAGGAAAGGCTGAGGAAATTTGGTTTGTTCAGCCTGGAAAAGAGAAGGCTTGCCGGTCACCTAATTGTGACATCCTACTGCCTGGAGGGAGCTTGAAAGAAAAATAGAGAGAGGCTGTTTACAAGGGAATGTAGTGACAAGACAAGTAGGAATGGTTTCAGACTAAAGGAGCACAGCAGTGAGGCAGAGAAGCTGTAGATGCCCAATTCTTACAAGTGTTCAGAACCAGGTTGAATGGGCCTTTGCACAATGTTGTCCAGTGAAAGGTGTCCCCATCATGGCTGGGGAGTCTGGACTAGGTAATCTTAAGGTTCCTTTCAGCATAACCCATTTTGGAATTCTATGATTCTATGATATTGGTATTCTAAACTTCAAATTTTTTTAAAATTCTTGACTGATTGCAAATGGTTGCAGTGGTTGCAGAAGGAATGCGTGTCACTAAAATTAATAATACATGAAAACACACATACAACACTGGATTAAAAGAGTTTTTGAGGATCACATGAGAAATAGGGCAGGAATACATCATAATATTTAGCCTGTGCATATCTCCCTCTGTCTCAGAAAATAAACTTGACTAAGCTTGTTAATGCAATTGTGTTCAGAACTCTTAAATAAGTGCACTTCCTTTTCTGGCTAAACACAAATCAAGAAAACTGGTTCAAAAAGTTCACAAAGACACTACTTGACCTGTAAATTTAAGCTTAAACCTCCCACACAGCTCTGAAAAGGCTACCCTGCCCTAACAAACAAAAAACGTAAATCTAGCCCAAAAACACTACAAACTCTAATGTTCACCACCTAGATGCAAGATAATTTATGGTAACTCCTCAATCTCATTTCTGAGGGGCTGTGGAAAAACATATGCTTTTGAGGCTGTATGTTTTATCTGCTGCATCAGTAATTTCTCTGAGTGTTTTTATATGTCAATAAAGTAACCTAGTTCAAAATGTGCTACCATGACATAAAACAACTTTTGTTGATACTGCTGCTCTTTCTGCTTCCTTTTTTTTAAAAGTAATTGGCTTAATTATTTTAATCTGCTATTGAATGGTATAGGATAGAAAATATGAAAATAGGATAGAAAATGAAGTCTCTCTTATTAGCAATATATGTAAATGTCTTTGTATTTTCTAAGGCATGCTTAGATTTGTACTTAATTTGTGCTTAGAATTTTAATTTTCATGAGGAAATGATAAAATACATATATGTTGTTATTGCCTGTGTGCTGTGGGTAGCCTTGTGTCTGCCTTTGCTGTCCAGGATAATGAATTTTTTTCCTGTGTTTTATTTCTTAATTTATTATTTGAATTTTTATTTTAAAGCATAAAGTTTGAAACAATAATTCTTTTATCTCAATTGTTTGAAATTAACTTTTTAGTATTAGTAACATGAAGTTCCTCAAGCAGATCATCTTTGAATTTCTTACTGTTGGGTGGGAAAAAGAGAGATGAATTTAAAAGAAAATTATTAGAGGAAGACTGTGAATATGTTCATGAGAACTATCCTGTGTAAGGAAGCAGACTTCAGAGGAATGCAGTGATATTGTTGTAAAAGAAAAGTATGCCAACAGTATGCTTGAGAATAGAAAGCTGGAAAGATATATGTGCATTGATTCAGATTCTATATTCCTTATGCTGTAAGATAAGACAGTGTTATCTATTTTAATTTGATTTAAGTGTTAAGACAGGAGCTGGTCAAATGTTTTTGTGAAGTGTTGCTTGGGAAATCATTAGGCTGGACAGAAGTAGGCATGATCAGAGAGTATGGCAGTTTAGTGCTTTTCATGCGGCTTTAAGGAAGACAAGGAAAGAGTTTGGTCAGCAGTAACATTTGAAGATAAAGATTTCCAATTTTACTCAAAGCTGAATTTATAGAAAAAGAAATGTTTTCACCTGTGATGTAATGAGACTGGCAGAGCAGAGTTTATTTTGTGCCTCAGGGATCAGGTTGCAAAAGGCTTTGGAGAGGCCAGACAGCTGATTTAAACTAATGCAATCTTCACAGATGTGCCTGAGTCTGACTGACATGAGGGATTTCAAACATATTTTCCATCAGTCGTTTTCCCATTGCTAATACTCCTACAGTGGAATGATAGCTCTTGAAACACTGTTTTCTTCCCATGAAAGTACAGCAGCAGCTTTCCACCCTCAGAGAAGGGTCTGCTCTAGTGGCTGCCTGTCTATGCCTGACTGCATTCAGGACACTCTTTCAAAGGAGGGAAGAACACCACCTCTTTTGCAAGAGTGATCTGCTGGGAAGAAGAGTGGTACAGTGACATTACTTGTTACAGCAGCAAGTAATGAACTCCATGACAGAGTTCAGTCAGCCAGGTCTTCTGGGAATTTTTTGCCTCTGTGTTATTGATTGCTAGTATCTGTATTGACTGCCTGTTTTTGTCATGTGTTTGCTCATAAGAAGTACATTCCTGTCACTCCTGTATTCATTGTTTTTAATTTAGTCCAATTAAGTAGCTGTCATCTCATGCTGCTTTTGGGGTTTCCAAAACAGAAAAATGCATTAGCAAAATGTATTATGATCCAATCATCAATATTATTAGAGCGATGCCTAAGTCATATGCAAAAGTCAATAGTATGGATTTTATTTAACAGCACATATGTGAGACAGATATAGAAAGAAAGAAAGAAAAAAAAAAAAGAAAAAAAAAAAAACNGCAAAAAAAAAAGCAGGGGAGAGAGAAAGAAAGTTGGAGAGAGAGAAAGATTAAGTAGAAATATAGCCACCCTTTCTGTGAATCTGTCAGTGTCCCTTTGTTTCTCTTCACTCTGAGCTTCTCAAGGGTGGGAGTTATGCAAAACATTAAGTTCAATGGATTAATATATGTTCAGATGTATATGGGAGCATCCAGGACTTCCCTGTATGTACTGGGGGTAGTTTTGCATTGTCTTTTGCTAAAAGGCTCAGGCTCTGTTGCAATTCATTGGATTGCATGAGTCCTCTGATGGAAAACTTTAGAAATGAGTTGTGAAGATGCCTCAATGGTCTTTGATGGTTTATGACCTCTTCTACTGCCTCTCACATGAATGTTCTGTGTGAATGTGACATCCTCAGGGGTGGGGAATTTTACAGCTGAGCCAGTTTTTGTAAGGGAGAACAATGGGCATAATGAAAAGCACTATCCAGTCTCCACAGCATGTGCTTATAGCCTCTGGTGATGGTGTTCACACCCCTTGTCTTAAGCAGATCAGAAGCTTTTCTATCATACCCCCAAAATCTCCACTCCTCCATCTTGGCTGGGGGCAATGTGAACAAACAGCCTCAGAGATGAGTCCCTGGGCTATGACCTCCCCTCCTGAACCCAGACAGAGGTGATTTTCTGCATAGCTGCTGGGTTTTGCTTTCTTTGTGGATACATTCTTCTCCTCTTGCCTTGTTTATTGCTCCTTAGACCTGAGATAATTGGACAATAGTGGCTTAACTCACAGTCCAAATTTCCATCCACAGGTGTCTTCAGGAGTGAGAGAAAGATGGCTTCAGTGGTCACAGGTGAGCAGTTACTTCTTTGCACTGTCTGCTACAGTGAGCAAAATCCTTTGGTGATTTTAACAATGTTTGAGCCAACAAATTTTCAGTTTCTCACAATATGACAGTAATGCTGTTCCTCTTAATAGCTAAGCTGTTCATCATCTGTAACTTGTTTCTCCTACAGCACTGTCTCCCATATAATGCAGTCCCCCAAGGCACAAAACAAAATGCTGGTTGTATTTTCACTGTTGTACCAGACCAAGCATTTAATTTTCTTTACATGATTCAAAAACATCCATTGGATTGCTTTCAAGCTGGAAAAGTTTCCTCACTAGTGGAACCCTTTCACAAATAGTTGTCATATACTCTTTAAATTCACATCAACACATGGAGGTCTTTTAGTTTTTAGCTATTATCATACATTTAGAGGTCTTAAGTGCCTCTATTAAAACACTAT
>WEIU01006719.1:0-14632 GCA_013389925.1 Aegithalos caudatus
TCCACATCACCCAGCAAAGTGAGCTCAAAGCCTACAAAGCCAATTGCATCCTGAGCTGCATGAAGGGAAAAACTGCCAGCATGTCAGGGAAGGTGATTCTGCTCCTCTACTCCACCATTCTTAGACTCCCACCTGGAATTCAGCTTTAGAGCCCTCAACACAAGATATCGACCTGTTGGAATGTATCCATAGAAAAGCCACTAAGATCATAGGGTTGGATTGCCTCTTCTATGAAGACAGATTAAGATAGCTAAGGTTCTTCAGCATGGATGAGGCTTCAAAAAGACCTTATAACAACCTTCCAGTACCTAATGAGGGATTGTAAGAATGTTGGAGAGGCACTTTTCACAAGGGCAGGTAGTCATATGACAAAACAGTGATATTAGGCTGAAGGAGAGGAGGTTTAGATTGGATACTAAGAAGAAATTCTTTACTGTGACAGTGGTGAGGAACTGGAGTAGGTTGACCAGTAAGTTTGTGAGCTCCCCACTACTAAAGGTGTTCAAGGCTAGGCTGGATGGGACTCTGAGAAACCTGGTCTAGTAGAAGGGAGGTTGGAACAAGATGATCTGTAACCCAAATCATTCTATGATTCTGTGATCCTGTGATTCTAAAACTCACTAAACTTTCTCAGTAAGGGAAAGAAAAGGGGGAAAGTATACATATACATATCTATTTGCATATATGTTCCTAGTGGTACCTGTAACCTAGGTGATAGATACATACACATACATACAAAAATATGTACATATACCTTATATATAAAACATATATGGACACATGTAATAAAATTTGCACATACAGATATACATGGAAGAATGTGTATATGTATGTATTTATTTGCATTGCATACGTATGTATGTATAGTTCTGTGTTTACACACATTGCCTCAATTCTCTTTTTTTTCAGGGTAAGACATAATATTTCATTATTAATTTTACTGATTAGTGAATAGACTTAAATATTATATGTTTAAGAACTCAGATCTCATTTCCTATAGTGCCATAGTTTTCTTTGGTTTTGGGGCTTGTCGGTGTCTGTCTTTTGTTTTGTTCTTGTTGCTTTAAATTCCGTTTTACTACTGTAGTCTAACTATGTTTTACTTCACAAGATTTTGTGAAATGTCTTTAATTTAAGTTAACACATGTTTTGCATTACTGTTTATTGGCATAGACCATTTGGAAAGCTCGTTCTTTCTTCTCAGGACAAAACTGAATACCCAATTAAAAATACATACGGTATAATGTGTTGTTGCAGAGCCTCAAGATCCAGTGTCTTGACTTTTTACTCTTTTTCCACCACCCAATACTTCTTTGTGCAGTCATACTGATATGGTGAGCTATCTATATGGCCATTGACATAAAAGATTGTTCCTCCTTGCTCCCAGACCATTCTTTGAGAAACAGGATTTAACTCATGATTAATATGATCACATTTTCTTCTTTTCAGGTCTTGGATAATAGGTTTAAGGGCAAATAAAAACATCTGCAATATTAATGCATGGAATATTGCCTGTGAAAGATTACACATCTGTGTGCAAGTTACTATGGTGTTCATATATTGGTGGGCCTTTTTTACTTGTTAATTTGTTTCTTCATAGTAGGGTATTCATATCTTCTGTCACATTTAGGTGTTTAATGGTTAGGTTAATGTCTGTTCACATGGTACACCTTTATTCAATTCCATATTTAAAGGTATATTACACTCTGAGAATTCTTATATGGTAGAAAATAAGGTGTTTCAACCTTTACACACAATTCTACTGACTACATATGTATTTTATNTGTGAACTGGCAGTACTTTGAATGTACTTTTACTTTTACCTTGGTGATTAGCTGTTTACTCTACAATATTGAGGAGACAAAATAACATCTTCCCAAATATCTGATAACTCTAAAATCCTTTAAACTTCAATCAAAAATCAGATTTTGTGGACTTGGAGGTTTTGTTGGCTTCTTTTTTTTTTTTTTTTTTTTTTTTTTTTTTTTTTTTTTACTGTAACTCAAATTCACATTGGTTTCTTAAAGCTTTCTTAACTTTCCATAAGCTCTGTAAAAGAAGTTGCATTAGTCACAGACATTAATGTCAATGAATTTCCAACTACTGAGACAGTAACACTTACTGCTAGTGCCAGAAGACACTGATTTTCTCAGTAAGCTTTAAGATCAATATCACCAAAAATATTTGCCAATTAAATTATGTTAAACAAAGAAGTAAACGGCACATTGTTAGACATTCTGTTAACTTTAGAGGCATGTTAAACTTGTGATAAACTCAAAAGAAAAACAGTAGACAGTCATTCATTAAATCTCCATCAAAAACTCATACCAGAAAGACTACAAGGTAAGTTTTCACTTGTTTATTAAGATGCTTGAAGGGATCATTAAGAATAGGATTTCTCCTAAAGAGAGGGATCAATAAGAGTTGGTCTGGCATAATATATAAACTGATTAGAACACAAGTACTTTCTTCCTTTGCAAGTGCTTGCTGAGAGAATTATTCACTGTATACAACACCATTGTGACTCCAGAAAATTTAAAAGGTCTAAACAGACAGTATAGCAAGATTTTTTTTTATTATATCCTGTCCTCAATGCTTCATGTGTCATTTTTCTTTTCATAAAATATCCATTGTATATAAAAATTGTATTTGTACATAAAGCTAACCAAGAGTGAAATCAGAAACTTCTCTTTTAAAAGAAATAATCAGGATAGATCAATAGGAATTTCCTACATAAGTAGTTTCTGAATTAAATCTATTTCCATATAATAAATATTTCTATAAGAAAAATAAGACTTACATCAATTTTTCTGGATGACATGAGTGCTGCATACATACATTGGTAAAAGGTCAAGCTTTTAAATCTCTCTGGTATTCAGCATGGTTTTGCTTTCTTCTTCCCTTATGATCCAAAGGGTACTTAAAAAAACAGTAAGAACATTTTGCATTTGACAAGACTATCTGTCTCTACTTGGAACTAGAGATAGATAGTTTTTCTGGTTTATTTTCCCAAATAGCTGAGCCTGACGCAAGCAGGAAGCAAAGGAATTTTTCACATCAAGTGATTAAAGCTTAGAAAAATTGGAAAGAATAAGAAACAGGATTTTTCATGGAAAGCATTAGGTAATTTTAAGATATATATTAGTGAGAGTTCTTTCATATTAAAGTGTTTATTTTGTCTCAGATTATATATTTTAAAGTTTCTTCGGAACAGTTTTATCAGATGACAGAAAACTTTTATGTCAGTGAACTATTATTTCTTTTGAAAAGTTTCATGCTATATATATAGCAATCAAAAGCATGGTCCTTTCTAAATTTCAATGTTACTTCTAAAGCAAAGATTATGCCAGTGGGCCATATAAACTGAATTTCTTATGGATTTACTGTCAGTGTAACTTCAAAGACTGTTTACATGCAGGTCATTGGGTGACACTAAGTATCTTTCAAATGTTAGCTAAGAAATATTTTCCTGAGAAAGTACTGCCATTGGATATTGGAATGTTCTCCCATATCAAAACACATACATATTCCTAACTATTCACACACCAGCTGTAAAAAAAAAGACCACAGTGAAATAGACAAATTAGAGTTGTAGAAAATCTTGGACAGTTTCTTTGAGTAATTATCAGTTTAAATTTGAAATTTTACTGAGATTTTCACAGATATTTGTGGTATCCTGGGATGAAGTTATGTTCATGGCTGCTCTGGTTTAGCACAGTTGGTTTTTTGTCATGCCGCTTGCACAGGGAAACATATTTTATGCTACCTAAATCTCCATTAAAAAATGCTCATCACTTTAGTTTACAAAAAAAATTTGCATGAATGATACATAGATCTGGTTTTATTGACAAGGTGGTATATGGTCAAAGGTTGAAACAGATAATTTTGGAGGTCTTTCCCAACCTTAATGATTCTATGAATAAGATCAGTGAATACTCACTGATTGGCCAACATGTTAACTTGCATTATGCATGACCATGATGAAAACACTTTACAGCTTATGGAAGTTTCCTTTTAGACTTCATGAATAAATCTTCTTGAGGTCAGACAGTATTGTGATACTTGGTATTAATTCAGTTTTGGACACACCCAGAACATCATCAAAATAAAAGGGTTTTCCTTTAGTATTTCAGCAGATTGTTGTTCATTCTTTACAAATGGAATGAAATTTAATATTCACTTTTATCATGTTACTAGCTTTCCTTTAAATAAAAAAATCTTTATTTCAATTGTGACTGATTAGACTCATTTTCCATTCTATCATTCCACATCTTCAGAAAGGCCTTGCAGAGAGACCTAAATAAATAAGGGTGCTGGACAATCACCACCTGTATGAAGTTTAACAAAAACAAGAGCTTTTTTCTGCACATGGGATGGGGAAATCCTGAATGCATGGACAGACTGAGGAATGAGAGGCTGAAGAGGAGCCCTGCAAAATGGGACATCTGGGTACTGGTTGATGGTAAGTTGAACATGAGTTGAACAGCCCTGGCAGCCAGGAGGCCCAATCCTGCCCTTTCAGGCCCAGCATCACCAGCCAGGCAAGGGAGGGGATTGTCCCGCTCTGCTCTGAGCTGGAACAGCCTCACCTCAAATTCTGGGGGCAGGTTTGGGTACCACAATTAAATAAAGATATAAAGCTATTTGAAAATGTCCAGAAAAGGGCTATGAAGGGGTTGAAGGTCTCTAGGGGAAGCCATTCAAGGGAGCTGATATCACTTGACTTGTTCAGTCTAAGGAGGAGATTTTAGACTCATGATGAGGGCAAACCTCATCATGGTACACAGTTTCCTAATGGAGGGAAGAAGAAGGTTCTGTTCTGGTCTCTTCTCTTTGGTGATTGGTGAAAGGACTGAAGGGAATAGTATGAGACAGAGTCAGTGGAATTTTAGGTTGGATGTTAGGAAAAAGTTTTACACCCAGAGGGTGGTTGGGCACTCCCCAGGGAAGTGATCACAGCTCAAAGTTGAGACAGTTCAAGGAGTGTTTGTGCAATGCTCTCAGGAACATGGTGTGTTTCTTGGGATGGTCCTGTGCAGAGCCAGGAGCTGGACTTCAGTGATCCTTGTAAGCCCCTTCCAGCACAGAATATTCTATGATTTTATGATCTTAAGAGTTCTTTTCTACAGAAGCAAAACTAAAAATGCAAAGCAGAAACAAAATAATTTACTGTACACAAGGAAGTGAGAACTCACCTCTTAGAGAAAGATAATAGTTTAAAGGAATGAAACAATCTCTGCACAGATTATTTTAGATAGTGCTTTAAAATGTAATGTCTGTCATTATCTTTATGTCTGTATTGTTTTTATTCACAAGAGATGAACTGTGATGAGCAGAAATTCACCAGTAAATTACAAAATCTTAAAATATTACCACTTTTATTTAACATACACATCCATATTTTCTTATTTCATAGCAGTTGTCTTTCAACTGAAATTGAACACTGTACTATTTTTAAAACAAACTAAAATAAGCCCAGGAAATACATAGATCATATTTTTTCACTTGTGGCAGTACTTGTGGCCATCAACATTCTCGCAAGGGGAAGCAGAGGGGGAGGTACCAGTCTCTTCACTCTTGTAACTAGTGACAGGACTGGAGGAAACAGCAGGAAGCTCAGTTGGGGGAGGTTTAGTATAGATATTAAGGTTGGGCACTGACAGTACTCTCAGGCACATGGTGTGACTCCTTGTGATAGTGCTGTGCAGGGGCAGGCGTTGGATTCAATGATCCTTGTAGGTCCCTTCCAAATCAGTTTGTTCTGTGACTCTATGATTTGATGATATTTTTTCTGAGTTTTAGCAAATTCAGGAAAAATAAAATAATTCAGCAGCACCTGGGAACCTCCATGTTTTTATTTAAAATTGCTCAGCAAGGCTTTCTGGTTAAATTTCTAGGTTATGTAAAACCTTGAACAAGAATTTGCTCTGAAAGTGCATCAGAGCAGTGTTTTTCCCAAGAGACACAGTAAACAGACACATCTTTTAATCTATTTTACTTTCTTTTCTCATTTTCAGGAAGTAGAAATGGATTGCTCTACCATTGTGGTACATTCCACCAATAAATTGCTGTTCTTCAACTGAGTATTAACACAGATGTTATAAAGCAACTCGGATGACAGTGGTAATCAATGTTTTGCCCATCACCTATAGAGTAAGCATATAAATAAGAAGCACAGAGAAGCATATAAATAAGGAGTTGGTTCTGGATTCAGTCTCACTTTTATAAATTTGCTTCCTGCACTTTGTATCCTATACTAAAACAGGTATTTTTTAAACTCCTTAACCATGTAATTTACTTCATAAAAACAAAAATTATTAGGATAAATGCTGTGCATTTTCAATGATTTTTCAAGGTACAATGAAATTAGAAACAAAAGTGGGAGGAGGGGGATGTGTGTTTACATGTAAAGAGTATCTATTTCCTGTGAGCTGTGGTTTTATGGAGAGAGGTTAAAGAGAGAACAAGAAGTAGGAAAATTATTGGATCATGTAATTAAATTAAATTCAATTGAACAAGACCAGGTGCAGTATCAAAATGTAGCAGTGATTATTCAGTTCCTTTCAGTAAACGAGTTTAATTTTCTTGTAGACTTGGAGGTTATCAGACATGGCCATTTTTCTGCTGAGAAGTGTTTGAAATTATATAAATTTCCCATGTGGAAATAGCCAATATAAAAGTATTCTCTGTATACAGTTTGCCTAAGAGCATATGTATGGAACACATTATTGACATATTGAAAGGAATTGTAGGATAAATTGTGGACATGTCCTAAAAAAAATACATAGATGTATTTTTTTTTTTAATCTCTATATGAAATGTGATGAGAGAAAGCATATGAGCTGTGTGAAAATATCCACTCTTATACATCATGTTGCAAGTCATCTGAGAGTTAGGTGTTCCGGCACTTTGGAATTGGAAAAATATATGAGCTGCAAAATGCTGTTTATATCACCAGCAAGCTTGGGAGAATAAGTCCCTCTGGGCTCCTGTGTTGATGATAAGAAGGTGTCATTCAATAGCAGACTTTTACCTTCAAACTGAAAATGAGAAGGAAAAAGACATGACATCAGTGAGAAAAACAAAGGTAAAAGATTTGGGGTGTACTTCATAGTTCTTACATTACTTTAGGACCCTAAGGCATTAATAAGAAAAGGTTCCTGTTCTGCCTGCTCTGTGCAAACAATTTAGGAAGTGTCCACACAATTTATGGAAGTTTCCAAAAAGGAAGCTGCTTCTTTTTCTCATTCTTTGACTCTCATTGTTTCTCTTTGATTCTTCTTTTCTTAAACATATTTACTTTAAAAACCTGTTAACTGTTGGTTAGGGTTTTTTCGTATCTTCTAACTGAGAACAGATTTTAGCAAGGAGAATAATTACATAGCTGAAATTCTACTTATCAGTCTTGAAAAATTCTTTGTTGCTTGAACTCCTATCTGCTAAGACAGCAATTAAGTAAAACAGGTCATTTCAGGCTTCAAGAAAGCAAAAGAAGGAAATCCCAAAGAAGTTTCCATTTTGCAGTGATTTGCATAACTGACTAGGTGTATTCCAGGAATTGCTCTTGGGATTTTTTCCCAAAGGACTTTTTAGCTCCAATCAACTGGACTGAATACTGACTGAGCTTCACTTATTAATTCCCTTTATTTTCAATAATTTAAATTTGAAATTATTGGAGAAAAGAGTAATGTAGCCTCTCTTTAAAATCAATAGAGAGAAATGGGCTTTTCATGTGCTCTGTTCTATTTAGTGGTCTAAAGTCAATTTATTGGCAATAAAGAGAAACAGGCACTTCAGGATTGCAATTCATTTAATCCTGATGTAGATATCTGACAAAGATAAATTACTTCCTCAGACTGTGTTACTCTATACTTGGAGTTGTATTGCTTTATCCTGACTAAAAAGAGGTACTGTTTTCAGCAGTGGGTATCAAGTTTGTAGATTTTGAACTTTAGGAGATATCAAGACATTAGTTTTGTGAATCATAGTAAAATATTCTTCCACTTAGCATGGTTCCACAAAACATAATTTTACAGTTTTTCTTGTTTCAAAGGCCTTTTCTTCTGTGATATTGCTCTTAGTAGAGAACCGGATGAAGAGTTCATGATTGTTTTGCAATATAAGCAGTTTTTAAAAGCATTAAATCCTATATACATCTAATAAAAGTCTCACATGGCAAGGGGAGTTCACTACTGAAGAGCCTTTCCCTTCAGCATTATCTCACCATGTTTCTCTCTGTGAACGTGTATTCAGCTTCTGTGCTTAATTGATTTCTGTTAAAGACAGAAGGAACACAGCAGAAACTTATGGATTTCATCAGGGCACTTTCACTTCTTTTGCAAATAAAATTCAAATACAACAGCAGCCTGTGACAATTATCTTCAATGCTCATACTCTGATTTAACTAGCTCTTTTATTTCTTTTCTGGTATCAATTTACCTATCATAGCAAAAGTCTTCATAGTGCCAAGTCTTCTTAATGCCAAAGAAGTACAAAACATGAGCAGAATTTCATAGAGCTAGTAAAAAAATATAATGCAGTTTTAACTTAAAAGATGACAGCAAAGAATTTGTGTAGTCATCTGAAATTATTTAAATGTTTCCCTGTGAAAATTTGAATTTCAATGAAAATTATTATTAACTTCAAGTAAGTATTCTATGATGTGTGGATATTTCCATTATTTAAAAAAAAAATAATAATAAATGTTGAGGCAAAAGTGTGGCACAGAAGAAAAATGAGACAAATTCATTTTATAAAAACATAGATAATTTTAGAATTCATCATGACATAAAATTTCTGAATAATCTTGAAAATTATTATTTTCAATGTATTTTATTATACTATTTTAAAACTCAGTGTTCGTTTGTATTATTTGCCTTCCAGGTTCTTCAAGAAAATAACACTTCTCAAGTGGTCAGAGGTTTTCTGTCTTACAATACATTTGTTGTCTTTCCTTCCTTTAATGGAAGCTTTAATATCTCTATTTTATTTCAAGATATTCTTCTCCCTAGTATGAAAAGGCTTCATTTCTTGAGAAAGGTGTCCAGGAGTAGTCTGCAAGCTATATATGCTATGTCTAGATTTGCTTCTTTGACTTTCAGTTTTTCATAAAGATTATTTTCTCATATATTTAAAATCTGTTATTTTAAATTTCAGCATCTCATTCCTGTACCCTTGAGTAGTCACAACTCATGAAGCGGTCTTTTTGTGTTTTCAAGAGAGCATGGTTACAGCACTATAAAACAATGATATTTGTTGAATGTGGTTCCTGAATACACCCACATTGTTTCCAGCTCATTATTTGTAGCATACAAATTCCTTCTCCTTAAGTATTCCTATTCATTCTCTGTACATTCTTTCTCCCTGTATTTTTCTATCAAATTTGCACTGGTCACTTGGGTAAAATGCTAATACTGTTAAAGAATTTCAATTCAGAGACAAAATAACAGACTCCGATGAGCTAGTTCAGCTATTTGTGTGAGGCTTTTTTGTGCAATTTCCAACAAAATGGACTTCATTAGAGAAGATCTACTATTTCAAATTTCTGGGCTAAGACAGTTTGTTTGGAAAGACATGGGTTTGTAAGTGATATATAAGTGACACAGATCACAGATTGGATGACAGTACAGATAAGAAGACAGATCCTGAGGGACAACTGGGGCATTAATTGTTTCAAATATGGATGTTCAGTTGGATGTTGTCTGATGTTAAAACCAGTATGAATCAATGTCAGAGAGAACATAGAATTTTTTAATCAATTACTTTTGTAATAACTTCTATATCTTTGACATGGTTTCCGTATACCCACTTGAATTTTTTCTGAGCAGTATTTTTCTAAGATTTTTCAGCCAGACCAAGCATTTTCAGACCAAATTTCTTCTTGGAGCACTACACTGTAAATGGGAGCATAATCTGAGCCCCCTGCCTCAACACAGAAGCTGCCCCACCACACAGCAAGTAGGACCAGACCAGACTACAGCCATCAGACAGGTCTAAGGTCTGACTAAGGGTGTCTGATGCACAGCCAGATAGGGACTGGGTGATGCCTGGAGCACAGACACCAGGCAAGGCTCTGGGCCCCAAAGCAAGTCTCAAGTCCCAGGAAAAGTTTATCATGCAGCCCTGTCTTGCAACTACACTGTTCTGAAAGAAGTCTGTTCCAAATTAACAAGCTTCACTGTATCAGAGGTGACCTTAAGTTTAGGTAGTCACACCTTCAATGTGTGGAGGACATTGCAGGGGTTATTGGTGTAAACAAGGCTCTGACACAGATCATTTAAAAACATTCCTGTACTCTTTTTAGGAGTTGTCTGTTTTCTGGCGTCTTCTCCTTTATCTTTTCTGGGGTATACTATATGTGTATATATATATATATATATATATGAAAAATATTACTTTGATAAATGGAAACAGTAGATTACTAGGGAAAGCTGTATCTGCAAGACATTTCATGAAAAAAAAAAATTGGTTAAAGCATTTGTATATTTTTTTCTTATTTTCCAATAAGCTGCTCAATTTTTACTTACACAAGTTGCAGTAATGACATCACTGACAGTCATGATGGCATTTCCTACGTCAAATACCAAAATGTCTGGCATAACAATGGCAGTAGGTTAAGAAGTTTGTAACTCAGGGTCACTTTGGTAAGGAAACAGAAGATGTGATTTGTGAACCAGTTGAAGTGAACACCTCAGTTAGATGTCCCTTTTCATAAATGCTTCGTTGTCACACAGAGTATACTAAGCCTAAAAAAAGTTAACAAACTGAAGCATCTTAATTCAAGTAAAAGTTTTCATGTATAGACATTGAGAGAGTATCAGCTGAAAGTGTATTTCCACACAAGTAATACAAATGAGGGAAGGCATATGTAGGACACACATACTAAACTTCTCAATAGATGATTTCCGCTGTCACAATAAAGTGGAACCAGTGGGTATGTCCTGTATTTTGCTGAAGGTATGAAATTTTTGACTATAATAAAACTTCAACCAAGAACGTATCTTAATGAATGGCCTTTGATGTCATAAGAGGGGGAATTTTAAATGCTTAGTGCAAAATGTTATTAAAAAAGATTTAGCACAAACTCCTAACTGTACCTGAGTGGCATTCACAGCCTTTGCTGGGAATCAACACCATTTTATCACAGCATTTCATGCTTTGGCAAAAGTGTAGATACACTATTGAGAGCTTTGGTGCTAAAATACAGCACATCTAAACATTTCTAGCTCAGATACATTTTTACTCCACATCAGGAAACAAGAATGGGTCTATACCAACCACAATCATTCTTAGCTGTAGAAGCAACTTCTGCTTTTATATTCATGAATATATATGTATATATATGAGTCTATATACAAACATTATAAAAACAATTCCTCAGAAATATGTGACAATAATAGTGATTACACCTTGTCATTTGCACACTGTGTTGAAGAAACCAGGGCATGATTGACCTGAAAGCACTGTTCATAAAAGAAGCTAAAATGTCTGTGTGCAAAATGGATGCTTATGTTAAATCAGCATTTAAACATCACAGCCTATCAGAGAACCAGCTGGAGATGTAATAATTTGTTGGTTACTGCTGTTTTTTTATCAAATCTGTTGTGTCATGATAAATATTTTGTCATCTACTTAAACAGACCATGCATCAGAAACTTCTTCTAAATTATTGTCAATTAAAAACATGGAATAATACTCCTGAAATAATATATTTTAGGTCTTGTACATTTGATGCCTAGCTGGGTCCAGATTGATTATTTACAAGGATTAATTTTAATCTTCATCTTTGCAAATCTTTGTTCCTCATCAATGCAATTAGAAAGAAAAAGAATATATGCATTGCAATAAGTTCTTTACTGTGAAGTATAGTTACAATCCCAAAAGTTAACTGCTTTTCTGGAAGCAAACTACCTTTCTCTGGATCTAGCCAGCATGTACCAAAGCCAGGCAATAATCTGATCTTTTGAGACGTTAGGTCAGCAAGAGCATTTCTTTTTAACTATTCATCTTATGTAGCTGTTAAATATCCCATAAAAACAGTGACCATTGTCTGAATGTTTAAGTAGGTTATGTCAATTTCCCCTTAAGTTCCAAGAAGCATAAATAATGCCAAAGTCCTGGCCCTTTTAAAGAAAAACTCAAAAAATTGGTAAGCCTTCACTTTGTTTTCTACAATCACAGAAACACACCAATAAACATGAGGTTAAAGCAGGTTACTCAAAATCAAATTTTTGATGTTTCTCTCAATCCTCCACAGCACTGTCACCCTGTTTCTTCAATAAGTGTTGGAGGAAAGTGTGAAGAAAGTGGGGAATGTGCATGTGCAAATGTGTGTTGGGGGGAAGGAAAGAAATCATAACCTGTGCATTAGCATAAATAAGCTTAGAAGAAATATGCAACACCCTTCTTGAAACATGCAACACTCTTCTCTCACTCCTGCCAGCATGGGGATAGGAGCTGCCACTCAGGAGAATCAGGAAGAAGCTCAAGCTGCTGACAGGATAGAACAACTCACAGCAACTGATGAGCTCCTGGTGTCTTCAAGGAACTAGTGTGGGCTTCTAACTTTTGCAAAGGAGTCAATAAATCTCAGCCACCCACCCAGGAATATTTGAAGTAAAGAATATTTGAATTAACTAAATTTAATTTTATTTTAATTTGCTAGGGTTGGAGAAGAATATTATGGTAACGGGAAAGCTTTAAAGCTACAGAAATGAAACATAACTGTGGTGATTAATCTTAGATGAGGTGTATTTGTATGTGGACTTTCATGTACCTCTAACCATAACCTCTTTTTCAGTATTATTTGGATATATTCTAATTGCAGTTGATTTTTCAAAGATTAAAAAATTCAGAAGTCAGACCATTACACTCATAGATAGTCAAAACTAGACTTAATTTTGGTGCAGCATATGAATTCATCATTCTAAAATATCTTTACAATGTAGATGACATACTCTGTTATTCCAAGTGAAGCCATATGCAATGTAGACATATTGTAAAACTCCCAATATTCTATCTTCAAATATCATTTTGATGTTTGAACTACTTTGCATTTAAATTAAATGTTATTGCACATGGACACAACATGATCCTTCTGGGTCCTTCCCAACTCAGACTAATCTGAGATACTGTGAAAATTTCTGGTTTTTCCTGGTAGAACTACTAAGGTTATGTGATAAAACAGCATACATCCATGAGAAAAGAGGAGCACAAAGAAAAATAAAATCAGGAATCCCATGTGATACCACCTCCACCCATAAAAAGAACCCCGGAGACACTATGGTTTGGGACTAGGGTGTGTTGATACCCAGGACAATGCCTCCAGCATCCACCAGGCACCTCCCCAGGAAGTCCCAGGGAGTGTCAGTTTCTGGACCAGGTTACATCAAGCACTGTGAGGATGGGGGGGGCTCTCCAGATCTCCCCACAAACTTACACCTCACTACCCATGTATGGGAGGTAGTTCATGGGGTGCAGGAGCACAAGGTTTATGGGGCTGTGCAGTGGAAGAACCAGAGGAAGGAGACTTGGGGATTAGTGTGATCTAAGGCAGAGAAAGCAATGGAAAGCAGGTTTAAAAGGTGATACAAAGGGCCAGAAACTGTGAGCAGAAGATGGCCAGTGTGTTCATGGGGTCATGCCCAGCACCTCTCCCATGTGATCCAGCCCTATCTTTTCTGTGATCTCCACTTCTTTTTGCTCAGGAACTCTGTCTCATGTGTCTGTGGGAGGGGATTGTAGATCAATGTCCATGTGTCCATGATGGCAGCCCTGGAGCCATGACAGCTTCATGTGACAGTCTATTATCACCAGAAAATGTGTAGCCTGACCTGACAGGAAGGGAGCAAGTACCCCAAAATAGGGCTGTGGATATCTCCAAGCCAGAGGTACATGGAGGACTTGGCTCCTGAAGGCAGTAGGGCTCCAATCCTAGCAATAAAGCTACTGTGGAGGTGCAGGCCACGTGAGAGACTTTCCAGTGAGTGTGTGGGCATGTATGTGTGTGTGCATGTAAGGATGGGAGAGAGACACAGGAGGATCCAGGGGAAGTCCCCTGACAGAGCTCATGTCTAAGCACAGATGCCAGGAGGTTCACTTGTGCATGTGTCTGTTGAAGGAACTCTATACCAGTTGCAAGGGTACCTCTGTGTCTTTGGTGTTTGCATGTCCAGGAAGCAGCCACTGGGGTAACTGAAAGCCAGGAGAGGCAACAGGACAGGCCATGTCTGAGCTCTGCTGCTGGAGGGATCACCCTGCATTTTTACGTACCATATACACATACTCACTAAGCACCCCTCATCTTGACCAGCCAGAGTGGGAAATGGCATGAGGCCATAAGTACTATTTTTGTGTTTCTGCAAGAGTGCTGTGGCTTCTGTTACTGCTGATCAGTATATGTGCATATATATGTATTGTATATGTGTGGGGTTTTATGTGCTTATTGGGATAGTGTTGGACTCACCAGCAACCTTCTGCCAGATTTTGCCTCACAAAAACTACAGGCATGTGGGCTCTACTGGTAGACCATTACATCTGGAATCTAAATAAAAGTGATATGACTGACCAATCTTTTGAGTTTTCATTTGTTAACAGCAGATAATTTTATGATTGTTGCCCTTCGTGGGGGCTG
>WEIU01006720.1:7344-19546 GCA_013389925.1 Aegithalos caudatus
CGGGCGCGGGGCGGGCGCTCGCGCGGCCTCCGTGAGGGGAGGGCAGGAGGCGGCGGTGAGAGGGAGAGCGCACCGCCGGCACCCGGTCCTGGCAGTGCAGATGGTTTGCTTTCTGTAATTACTGGCAGACTGTAATTGGGCTACTGTTCAGAAGTGTGTCCAAACTATTGTATTTGGCTAAATACTAGTATTTGGCCAACGTGGATTATAGGCGTGCTAGGATTAATCTGGGGTCATGAACGTATTGAAATGCTTGCTCCCTGAAGGATGACAGAAGCAAAATCGTAGAATCATAGAATCATCAGTGTTAAAAGAGACGTTTAAGATCCTGCGGTCCATCAACTGTCCAGCCAGCACTACCACTGTAACCACTAAATTACTATATCACCCAGCACCAGATCCAAACACCTCAAGGACATCTCAAGGTGACTCAGTTACCTCCTTAGGCAATCTGTGCCAATGCTTGACCACCCTAATAATGGAGAAAAAAAAAAAAAAAAAAATTCTGAACGTTCCCTGCTTCAGTTTAAGTTCCTGCAGGCACCATGGGAGAGACAAGCTCCCACCTGGCATCTTCCTTTCAGGGAGCTGTAAGAGTGATAAGGTGCCCCTGAGCCTCTTCTGCTTGAGACTAAACAAACCCAGCTCAGCTCTTCCTCATATGACACATTTTCTAGTCCTTTCACCAGCCTTGTTGCCCATCACTTGACACAGTCCCAGAACTCAATGTTCTCTAAAGAGATTATCATGATTCCTGCTTGGGGAGTACAGTTACCATAAGAGAGCTCTTGGCATGAGCAGGTACTGAAACAATTTGTGCATACACAGACACACTGCTGAAGCTGAGAGGAACACGTTTGAGAGGAAAGTGGTAAGTTGAATGCTTGCTTAGCTACAAAATTCTTACTTTAGGGCTTGCTCAGCTGAGAGCAGGCCACAGCTGGAGTTGTTATGGTTTAAGGCTCTGAATACTCACAGATAGACTGAACAGATAAGAGAGTGACAGAATACAGGAGGCTAGTGAAGTGGGACTGCAAATCGACTGACAAGGGAAAGTTTGGGCTGTGAAAAGACTTTCTTTGCTATGACATGGGATCTTCATTTAAGGGTCAGTTTGTGGCTATGGTTAGCATTACATTTCTAGAGACAAATCCTAGTGGCATACTTGGAATAAAGATGTGAAGCAAAGCTCAGCCACAAAGAAATTTCCCTTAGGATCTTTTTATTCTGGTGAGGGGACTGGGGCTGTTTGGGAGGCTGGGATGAGACACAGCCAGGCAGTGACCCAAACTAACCAAAGAAATATTCCAGACCATCTGACATCATGCCCAGTATATAAACTGGGAAGAAGAAGGAAGAAGAGGGGGCATTCGGAATTACACTGCTTGCCTTCCTGGGTAACTGTGACTCGTGATGGAGACCAGCTCTCCTGGGGGTGGCTGAACACCCTCCTGTCCATGAGAAGCAGCAAACAAATTCCTTATTTTTCTTTGCTTGAATGCACAGCTTTTGCTTTTTCTATTAAACGCTCTCTATCTCAACCCATGTTTTCTAACTTATACCCTTCTGAATCTGTCACAGATCCTGATAGTGGAGAAGTGGTTGTGTGGTGCTTGGTTGAGAGATGACAATCTCTTGGTTAAATGATGACAATCTTTCTGTGCTGTTTGTTTGGAAAGAAGACTTAACTTTCTACTTCCTGCTCAAGACAGAAACTTCGTGTCTTAACTATTAGAAGTCTGTGATACAACTACTTACAGCTGCAGTTTCCCCATGTGCTGCATTCAAATGGTGTTCTGATAATTTGATCCTTTTCTTGCCATAATGTATCCATTAACCAAAACATGTTCTGCTTCTAGGTTTCTCACATTTGCCAGGGGGTCTACAATAAATCTAAACAAACACAATCAATACAATTAGCAGCAGGCAGTGTTTGGAGCAGGGTACTAAAAATCAACACCTTTTTATACAGCAAAAATGAAAAAAAGAAAGGAAAGAATAGAAAAAATTAGGAATGCCTTTACTGATTAAAATAACTTGTGTTGCTATGTGTTTTCCTGGTTTCCTTTTCCTCTGCTCTTTGGCATCCTGATTTTGTATTTACATCAATCTAGATACTAAATAACTTTTTTTTTTTCTTTTTTTTTTTTCCCTGGCAGACTGTTCACTCTTAAGGATTTTTTCCCCCGTCTTACCTGCACTCACTTGTCAACCTAGCTGCACATTTCAGTGAGGCACCTGAAATAACCTGACATTTTACAAATTGCCAACAGCCTTCTGAGACAAATCTCTGTGCTTTGATGTGCTGAGAGCTGTTCTATTTTTCAACGTGTGCTGTCTTTCTTCCTGACCCTGACTCTCATCTCAGACAGTTTACAGATATTTTTCTGTTTGAAAAGACATACAAAGCCTTACTTCTAGTTTTAGTCAGGAATTGGACTGTTGGTCAAGAGATACTCAACTGAAGAACTATACAACAAAGAACTGGAGAATTTGCACTAGTGATTTCAACAGGTTCACCCAAAAAGAATGGTGTTAGGACTCATCTTTCTGCCTCAAAAATGCTTGCATTAGAATAAAAATGGTACATTTATTGTTAAGGAACTGTTTGCAAAACTAATTTATTTGAACAAGAGCCATGAAACTGAATGATCAATGAAGGAAATTTATGAGCTGTAATAGAAGCAGAGTCTAAAGTCTATAAACTACAAACTATACTTAGTTCTGATACATAGGGAGGAGAGTGGTTTGCAAAAGTAATTGGCAAAGACATCTCTGATGAGCCATCTGTAATCTCCCTGATAGAATGAAAACCATTATGCAACAATAAAGTCCCTATTTGGTGCTTTTTGCAATTTTCTGAAGCTTTTGGAGCTGAAGTGCTCCAGCTAGTTAGTCTCTGAAGGTAAATAGTGATGGAAAGTTTGATCAAAGCATCTCAATTGTCAGTAGTTCAAGAAGAAAGAAAATGAAGAATAAGTGCCAGTTCGTCTATTTGTTTAATCTTTGAAAATTCTACAGGTTTTTCTTTGCCTCTTGATACCTTAGATGCCTATGAGAGCTCAGACAGGTGCATGGTTAGAATGTGCTTTACCATAGCAAACAGCTTTATTAAAGGGCACCTATACTACTGCATTCATTACAAATGATGAAAAACATGTATTTGTATACCCTGTCCCTATGGGGAAATTACTTAACTTAAAACATTTTTTTCAGTTTCAGAACCACCTGTAATATATGGTCATTTATGATTTTAGTCTCCAGGACCAGCAAATAATGAAACAATGAAATAACAAAATAATGAAACAATAAAATAATGAAACTTGTGTCGATACAGAGCTTCATTCTAACTATCCCTTTTTCTTATTTGGTTCTGACACTAAACATAGCATATATATTAAAATAAAAAAAAATGTAGCTACAATGAAATAAATGGTACTATAACAGAGATTAATACACTGCAGGATCCACTGTGAAGATTGAAGCTTTTTAGTCATGATGCCCATATGAAATGTTTTGAATTTCATTTAGAAATCCGGATATTCTGGGACTGAAGCCAAACCAGAGACTTTAGGTCTAAAACAAATTTTATGTACCAGGGAAAAAGTAGCTTTCCCCAGGAAAACAACACAAGATTTTAATAATTATACAAAGAATATAAATTATATGTCCATTAGAAAAGAGTATTAAAAGGCATAAAGGTATTAAAAGCAAGATTCAAAAGTTAAACAAGTAAATACTGAATGAAAAATTAATAATTAATTACACAAATGCAGTATTTTTTCCCACTGTGCAGAATTCTTGATCTGATGTTCAACCTTCAGCCAGATTCAGTGATGTTCATGTATGCCCTTATATGATTTCTTCAGTGCTTTTAAAGTATTTATTACATGGAGTTTGCTAATTTCATATGCATATAGGTATAATATACAATACAGAATTTAATAAATGTAATTAATATCACAGGCACCAAACAAAATGTGAGGTAACTGCAAACATGTATATTAAATCTGTGAATTCCAATTTTAAATTGTGAAATCCAGATAAAATATAGATTTAATAAATCTATAATAATGATTTTAGCAACACATATTAACAGTTACCTTTATTTGGGATGTCTGTGTATGAATTATCACTGTATCTTTTTCAGATGGGTATTTTGTAATGCACCATTTAGATTACTGTTTAAAATATACTATATGCATTTGATGAGAGGTAAGATATTATGCTAAATGGTTAGTACTCTGCTCTGGTTAGATTAATGAGTAATTGCTAGTAATTTTATTACTTCAGTGCTTTTTTTTCTGTAAATTTTGTAATTACACTCCTTTAAATACAAGTGTTTTAAAGGAAGATCTCAGTTTTCTTAAATTTTAGTCTTTTCTCTCTAGTGTGAAGAAAGACACATCTTAATACGCAAGGTCATGAATTTTGATTGAAAACAGTGGATAAAGCAAATTTATTCTGCACAGCTCTACCAAACTGGGGATTTTTCCAGTTTTGTATTAGCCCATTGTACCCTTAGGAGGATATTAATGTTCCTCGTGCCCTAAAAGTAGTCAGTTAAGTTTTTGAAGGACATGCCTGATATGTCAGTTTCTGAGGGTTACGATTTTAATAGTCATTTTATTGTTGTTACAGAGGTCTAGTAGATAATCCACTGTTGCCCAGTTTTTGTAAGTAGCTGAGAGAAATTGATTTAAGGTTAATGGATCTGGAGGCAATATCCATCAACTTATCTTCACGCATATAGTAACATCCCCAAACTGCCAGACAGAGGGATACAATTTTATTTTTCTCTCTTAAAATAAACAAGATAAAATAAACAAAATATAGATAATTCTTATCTATATTTTATATTTGATTTAAAATTGACACATTTAAGCATGAACTTAGAATTTATGAGTTCTCAATGAGCATACTGGGACTTGAACAAATTGGGAAGGACCTGCTGTGGATTAGTGAACAAAATATAACTTCTTACCTGTGTTCTGTTTTCCTAACATCTTCTGTGTGTACTGCCAGAGGCTGAGTAGGGCGAAAGGGCTATCTGTTGGTGGTGAACATAAATTCCCTTTTATTTCTTTACTGTGTCTTTCAGTTTTTTTTCTCTGGTTTTGGCTGCTTAGTTGTTTGTGGAAAATGCATCTGAATGCCCAGTTTTATTTGATTCAAGAGCTTGTTTATGTTTAAGAACTAAATTTCATCATTTGGATGTAAACGATGACACTATTTTATGGGGGAAAAAAGCCTTATGTAATGGCATTGCTGTCAAAAATATGTACCTATCATCTAAGAAATTCTGTAATTTCAGTCTTACTACCATGGAGCTGATTGTTAATGACATTAATATCCTGAGTATTACATGTCTACTTACACAAAAATTTGCCAAATTTCAAATACATTTGGCAGAATCACAGAACAGGTTAAGTTGGGATGGACCACAGTGGGTCGTGTGGTCCAACCTCCCTGCTCCAGCAGGGCTATCCCAGAGCACACAGCACAGGATTCCATCCAGATGGTGCTTGAGTATCTCCAGTGAGGGAGACTCCACAACTCTCTGGGCAATCTGTTCCAGAGCACCATCACCTGCACAGTAAAGAAGTTCTTCCTCATGTTCAAGTGGAATTTCCTGTCTGCTCTCTTGTTCTATTGCTTAGCACCACAGAGAAAATTCTGAGTCCATTGTCTTGAAATCCTTCAGTCAGATACTTACAGACACAGATGAACGAATAACATTTCCCTGTACCATAAAAGATTTGAAATAAAATGTACTAGTGTTTAGGAGTTTTGCTTAAGAAATCAGAACATTTTTGTTACCAAGGACAAGGATTACCTTAAACTTTGCAATATGCATATAGATGTTTTCTTCAAAACTTCTCTGTGAAGGTTTACAATAGGAATAACTCAAGATACAGTTTTAAATAACCATTTAAGTAAAGCATCCTATGGAGTGCTGGTTCTATGTACTTTGGCTCTGAAAACCAAGTGCCTTTCTCTCAAGACAATAGCATTTAAGTTACTATTAAGCCATAAAAGTTGACACTCATGTTAAAATGCAGGTAAGCAAGAGATGGACACATTTATCTATGCCCATACACACTTCCTGAAACAAATTACATATGTCTAAGCAAAAGTTAGGAGTTCAAAATTGGAACAATTTTAAACAGTAATCCACAGTGTTGCTTATATTCACTACCACCACCATCAATTTTCCAGGTGTACTTGCTAATGTTTTTTTAATGAATTGCAATTGAGTAAAATAAAATATTTTTTCCAATTTTACATTTTCAGGCATGTTTCCTTCTCATCTTCAGTTTTAATATGGTGTTTTTCAGGCCAGATAATTCTTTGTGGCAGGGAAAATGAGCAACTGAATAATAGAACCAATATGATTTCAACAGGAGCCAATTTATTGTTTACATTAAATCCCAGTTGTAGTTTCTAGCACTGCTGTCCACACGTGCAGGTGTCTCTGGATTGGCTGAGCCACTTGTCCACGAGGCAGGCACAGATCCTTCAGGACACCAGACTGGTCAAGTGTCCATCAGCACGTCCTGTGTCTTCTATCTAGGTTTTGCATGCTCTGTAAGCAAGTTCCCAGGCTCTCCCTTCTATTTTTCTGTCCTGTTGTTGTCTCAGTAACCTTGATGAATTCCTGAGAACCCTGAAAACAAGACTACAGGTGGCTTGTTATCTACAAACAGTTTGGCTGGTACACAGAATGGCCTAAGTTGTGCAGATACATTGCTACAGTTCTTCAGCCAGTGTCACAGAAGCAAAGAAATAGAGATCCAAAGGGAAGCTGCCAGCACCTTATCTATGAAGAGGCTACCCCATATCCATAATACATAACACCAGCTTAAGGAAAATTCAGTCTTTGTTGTGCACTGTGTATTAGTACAGTTTCTTCTGAATAATTCATAATTGTTGCTGTGCAAACTGGGTTAGTATTAGGAGACCTAAAAACGTCAGGTTTCAGAACAACCTTTCTACTGGTGAAAGTACTCAGTGTGAAATATTATATTAAGGGTAAAATCTTTGGAAGTCACTAAAGGCAGGAAATGTAGAATTAAGGTTGCCATGGAAGCCTTAACTCTACACATTTAGGTAGGTAGTATACTATGGTTTTAATTACTTCCCCTTTATCCAACTCTACATAGGTGTCCTTTTTTATGTGAATTCTAATTATATTCAGTGCTACTTACAATATGTATTAATGGCACTGGCTACTCAGCAAAGATCAGAAATCAGATGTTAACTGTGGCTGACTCTATCTGGCAGTCTTATATTGAAATGACTGTGTGATGTGTAGCTAGAAAATAATATTATGGCTAGCTTTTGGCCAAGGAATTAAAATACACATCTTCTGAGTTAGAATTGCACAGTATAGCCATCACATTTCAAGGTATCATGACATGAAGAGAAAAATCTTAGAAAACATAAGTAATCTACAAGAGGTAAACTGAAAGCAGCAACTTCAGTGTACTTCAATTTAACCAGTATAATGGTACACTTCTTCAACAAGGTGTGAAAATAAACCAAAAATGTTTGTGATTTGCAAATGTGTTTTCTTCCCTCCAGCAGTTCATATTGTACTTGACAGGATATAGGTCTTGCTCTTTCTCCTCCAGTTTCCTTCCCAACAACTTGGTGCGCAGTATCAAGCCTCTGCAAAACTTGCATTAGGCTATAAGCCTCCATATTCTCTTGCCCAGTTCAGAATTCCTGCATCTTCCAGATAAAGGGGCAGGTTTATGTGAGGTTGTATCTTTTAATTGGCTATTCTCAAATGATATCCAAGGAATGCACAGATGCTGAACATTAGGAACCTCAAGGCTTAAAAATGCTTTCTCCCCACTCCACCCTCCTTCTTATACATACTCTCTCAGTAATCACGTGTAAAAACCACAGTGATTATTTTACACTATTTTTATAATCTTCAGCTGAAACCGCAAAAACTGAGTGATGTCTCTGGGTAAACTTGATGAAGTAAGACAAATTGCAAGTTGATCTAATCAGTCTAGTGGCAAAAACTGCTTTGTGTATGGTCAGAAAAAGCACTGGAGGAAATAACAGCCATTGATAAACCTAAGTAAGAAATAAAAGCATTAGTCAGGGATCAGTATCTTTAAAAAAATCCAGTAGGGGTGTACTGCCACAGAGCTGTGTAGGAGATGTGCAATACATTCCTGGTGGCAAGACAATGAAATGCTGGAAGTGGGTGCTGGAAAATTAGCATTCACTGGCAACAGCACTGAGCTAGAAATATTGGACCATAAGGCATCTCAGGGAATTATGTCATACAGTTGCTTTCAAAATCAAATCTAGTCGTAGTTTGAGAGTACCACGTTTACTTGAATACAAAGCAACACTTCCATTTCTTCATCTATTCCAGGACGAAAAACAGGGGTTGTAAAATTGGTCCAGAATCCCTCCAAGCCCACCTGATATAACAGTGAAGTTTATTCTAGACTGAAGAAAATGCAGACAAAAATCTTAGGCTCAGGGAAGAGGATGACATTTAGTCTCCTCCCCTCTTTTTTCCACTTTATATTAAATGCAGATCCTGCAAAGGAAAATGATGGAGAAGTGATCCCACTCACTGAAAGAATCATGTGTGTGTGTGTGGGGGGGAAATTTATGATGAGACAGGAGAGAAGAGGGCAAAAAGAAACTATAAAGGAGTAGGAGAAGGAAGGAGGCACTAAATAGCAGCAATGGATGAGAAGTGCAGCAAGTATGAGGTGCTAGCTTCCTCACCTTCAGTGGGAATAAACATCCTCAGTTTCCTTAGGGACTACAGAATTTAAACTCACCTTGTATTGAACAAACAGTACAAACAAACATAACAAAATAGCTGATGTAAGGAAGGAGAAGTGGTATCCCAGCCCAGAGCCATGGAGGAAGTAGTATCTGCAGTCTGTGAGTTGCTGTAGCAAAGTTGTCTGTGTCCTTACTTATCTCTACCTTCTTCCAGGTGGAGTCAGAGATGGCTGCCATCTGTGATTAATTTTCAGTCATTCCTTCTTTTGCACCCAGTCCTTGTTTAGGAAGGCTACTCCTGAAGGTATGAGCTTCTTGAAGAGCAACAACCTTTGGAGTACCAGAAAAAACATTTATAGAAGGCTTACACTTGTTAATTCTTTTGCTGTTTAATAGCTCTTTTTGCTCTTTTGCTTGTATTAACTTCATCCAAAATATTTGGAGAGCATAATAATATGTCATATTGGATTATACTTTCATAAACCAAACAAGCCAATTTTTAGTTTTCTATTCTCACATAATTGATCTGAGGTTCCCTAAACAACCCTTTAACAGTTTCTTTCTGGTATCGCTGCAGCTAGAATTCCTTTGTTTTGAATATGTCAACTAGAACCGAATAAACAATTGCAGTTCAAATCTCTTATCTTCTTAATATAGTTTAATGGGATTCCCCTGTCTTTTCCATGCAAATGGTAGCTTCTAACCAGTGTGCAATCCAGTGGTACAGATCTGGTTTTGAATGGAGAAAAAAAAAAGGAACCATGCAAAGTTAGGCAAAATGCAGACCTTTGTAGTGCTTCTTGATGTTCCAGCTCTGTACTGCTCTTCCAGGACTTTGAGCAGGACAGTGGCCATGTTGATACACAGCAGGCTTGAGATTCAGACAGCACAGCCATCTGGGGTTTTTTTCCATCTACAGGTATCCCACTGAGAGACTCAAAGTAACATTCCTTTCAGAAATACCAGTAACTGCCGCCAAGTTTGCAGGTGTTGCCCCAGCTGGCTGGCCATCCTGGGCAAAGGTGTCAGAACAGGGTTTGGCAGCTCAATAGCTGGCTATGAATACACACACTAGGCATATGCTACTTCAGCTCTGCAAAATAACACTTTTTCTCCGGCACCACCCTGTGCTTTGCCTTGCCTGAAGCCATCCATCTCTTATTTGACTGTGGCATTACTTGGTATTTTTGTGAAGGAACAGGCGCTGAGCTGCTGATGGTTTCCAGGCATGCTCAAGACTGCTTCCCTCAAAGTGCTCTAGACAAAGAAGTGTTCTAACATAGCAGGGGAAAAACCCCAAAGCAACTAACTTAGAGCATAAAGTCTTGTCATCACTGTTAAAATTCTCCATGTCTTATTGCTTTAGTCTTCAAGATGAGGTAATTGTGTATTTCTCCTATTAATATCTATGATTAATCACCTGGCTTGCTTACTTTGTATCTGTATGTACAGTCCTGCTTTAGCTGACATAGATCACCGTGTTTTTGTATCATACATTAATTTGGGGAATGGCAAGACAGAAAAGGGTTTTCAATAAGCTTGGCAATTATAAACAGAGGCTTTTTCCACAAGACAAATAATTGCTAACTCGACAAAATCAACCTAGAAACTAATCAAGATTAAATGGTGTAGTTGAGACAAAGCTTAAATCTTACAGAAACCTGTCAGAACTGGAAGAAATGTAACAGTAAATAGGGAAGTAATCAATTAGGTGTACTTTCTGCACTTAAATGTAATAATAAATAAAAACTGTTTAAATTAAGAATTCAGAATGAAAAAAAAAAAAAATCAGATTTGCTTGAAGTGAATCTTTCTTTGTCCCTACAGTTCTGTTCCCCTACTCAGGATCTCATCTGTCCCAGTACTCATATTTTATTTCTTATAGAAGTGCATGAAATACACAGCTAATTTATTTCACAAGTCAATAAAGACATTCTTGATATTCCATGTTTCTTTGTCCATTATTCTGTTCACACCTCTGATTCTCAAGTGAACACACTATTCTTTATCCCAGGGTTCAGTGTGTATTTGTCTTCTTTTATGTTTTTTCTCTTTCATCTTCATTCTTGGGGATTTCTGGGTTTTGTACCCATGCTGCAGAAAAGTATACTTCATGCAAGACAAATATGTGAACAAGTTGAAAGGCAGAGACAGATGGAATCATCTCTGTGATATCTAAACAAAATGCTATGAACATAATGAAATACTAAAGCATTTGCATTAGTGTGTGAGCTTGAGCTGAAAGAATAAAACTGATGCAGCAGTTACTCATATATGAAATTAAAGCCTTAGTTTCCTTGTTGTTGATCTGCCATTACTGAATGCAGAGTATCATTTCAGACTTGAATGAATATAGGCTCCTAGCTACTTGACATCAGTGAATACGTACATATAAGCTACTTGTTGTTTATGCTTGCCTGGTTGGTATTCATTTTGGTCTTTTCCACTCTAATTATACAGAAGAAGGAACAGTTGTGGATCTCCATCTTCCCCTCCACATCAAAACCAGAGAGTACCTCCATTTTATGATAGTAGCCTGCACACATAGATTCATTTTTAGTGGAAAATACATAGAACTTCATGTTTCAGAGCCAGCTGGTGAAGCCCAACTGCAGAAATTTCAGCCCAGTGAAGTAATGCAACCTCGTCATAACTTTGTAGGTTCTGAGCATTGCATACAACAAACCTTAGACTGTTGTCACTCAGACTAGCTTTTTCAACTCAGTGCCTTTACTTTAGCTTCTGAGGTGGTGGGTAGGAAATGAGAAATGGGCAGCTGAGGAAGTTGCTCTTTTCTGTCTTGTGAAGCAGTATGCCTTGTCACTACTCCCACAGTAATTCATGCTGGGTTTCCTATGATTGTTTGTGATTGGAGGAGGTTTGCCTTGATGTTTAATTTGTCGTCCTTGCTTTTCCCATAGCTGATTACCTTCAGAGGTCAAAATGTTGAAGCAAGAGTCTGTAAACCACACATCTATAAATTAAAAAAAGTTTTGGAAAAGTGCACCCTGACTCTGGGAAAATGAGATTTTAAGTGAATGTTTCAGCTGTCTTTTATTCCAGCCTCTTCCTGGAATACACTTGGTCCCACATAATAGAGGCTCTATGAGAGGACAAACAACCCTTTGTTAAAGCAACAGCTTTAACATGATTGGTTTTATCATGCTTTACAAATCCGTAACACACATTGGTAATATTCTGGGCTTCTTCAATTTTTATGTGGAGATTGGCATCTAGTATAGCATCAGTATCTTCCCCTTATGCTTATTGTAGTTTAATACCTCACTTAAGCAGAAAATAACACGAAAATACTGAAAGAAATCCTAACAAGGAGCATATTCCACCTGGGGCACCCCAATGACACCGGCAGTATACTGGAGTAGTTAAACCCTATGTTTACAAATTGAGGGAATCTCAGGGAGTTCATCGAAGTATT
>WEIU01006729.1:5992-21919 GCA_013389925.1 Aegithalos caudatus
GTAAAAAAAAACCCTCCAAAACAAATACAATACTTTACTGAATAAAATATGCCAGTATTTTATTGAGTAGAGTGTCACCTGAGGTCCATAGTGTATTCTAGATATGGAGCAAAAGAGGTGATACTTTGTGGGGTTAATGAGTGCTCTGACACAAATTAGCCTTGTGGCCTGAGTTGGGTAAGATCTGCACGATGCTGAGCACATCAATCCCATTCAGTCAGACTGAACTTCATTGTCTGTAAGGTGGGCCCACCTTCCTGTAGTGCAGATGATAAAGGAACAGGAGGGGAAAAGGTAGCAAAACTGGAGCAGAAACCTGAGCTTGTTTAGCAAAGTAAAGGAAATAATGACAGGAGATAATGGGTATCAGAGTACACATGCAAATTTGTCTCTGCATTTTCCCAGTCCAGCATCATAATAGTGGTTTCACAGGTTTCTACGTAATGAAAAGGGAAATCTACTCCTCTGTGCACCTAGAGGAGTATATTTTCCAATCAAAATTATTGGGATATATGATATTATGTGTTTCAAAATGTTAGTATGTGTGAAAGAAAAGACTTTAAAAAACACTATACCATGCATAGCTGCAGGCTCCTAAAACTAAGAATAATAATAATAAAAAGAATCCTTTTTCAAACTAGCTCACTTTGCAGGAACCAGAGGATAAATATTTTCTCTAGAAAAAATAATACTTGGAATAGCGGCAAATGACCGGAGTTGATTCAAACTTTCCAGGTGAACAGGGTATGTACTGAAAAATGCTGTCTATAAATAAACAGTGGGTACTGATTTGTGCCAATCTGGAAGAGAAAAAGAAGGGAAGAAAATATTTTTGTAATGAGTCATTTTGAATTGTTTGGATCTGGATGTTTGAAATTTGCAAATATTTAAATAATAAAAACAGTTAAATATCTAAGTAGGAGCTATAGGGTGTCATTTTAGGTGAAAGAAGAGTTCCAGCTGACACAGTGGTGGGGTTTTTCACCCCCTAATTGTCTCTGTTTTTTTGGTTTGGCCAGTGAACTGAAAAATCAATTACTCACAGATCTCCACAGCTGAGACAGTGTTGCATTCATCCTCGTCAAAGTGACTAGCCACTGCTAGCATTGCTAACAGCAAAACCTGTGAAAGGAAAGCTTGTGTGGCCACACAGTGTGCTTGATCCTCAAGCTGTCTCAGGAGAGCCAGCAGGATCAAGGCTGGTGTGGTTGGAGTCCCATTTTGAAGGCTATTCTTTTCGAGTGGGCTTCAAATATTTTTTTAAGCTGGGTTTTTTCTTTCTTTTCTGGATCTAAGAGTGATTATATGTAAAAGTATTGTGTTTAAATGTGGCTATCTGATCTTAAATTTTTTTTGAGATTATTAAATAATGAAAGCACTTTCCAAAAAGAGTCTGTGAACAATACAGAAGTCAAAAGCACTTTAACATTCTCATTTCTCTTTCCAAACTAAATAAATTTTAAAAAAGGAACAAACCACTCAAAATGATAAAAAGCCTTTACAAGAAGCTGAGTTCTTAGACTATAAGTGATCAGAAAATAGATTTTCTGTGCAATAAGTTCTCCAGAGGCATCACATAATTTGTTTACACCTAATCTCTTTTCAGTTCATATGTAATATGTAACTTATAAAAATTAAATATTGAAAATCAAAAGTTTATCTCTTTATGCACATAAAGGTTACAGGTTGCATGTTAGTTAACTTTCTGTATGCTGAGTTCATAATTTAGTCACTATTACAATAACTACAAATAAGTACTGTGGTGATTAAGTGAGGCTTATTTTTCTGTGCCAGATTAGATCACTGGTACTACTTATTATGGAAGTGAATTTACCTTTAAAGGCATGATTCAGCAGTTTTTGAGAAAAAACTGTTTTAAAAATGAATATTACCATACAGTGGTAAAAAGGAGTACCCTAATGACTGTGGTCCATGACAGATTACATTAAAATAATTCCTAAAAGCCAAATCTGCAATTCATGTCACATTTTCTCTGTTAGATCCCAGAGAAGCTTATTCTTTCAGTTTTGGATGTCTTAAAATTTCATATGTTATCAGATTCCCTGTGATACCTGAGATTTTACGTCATGAAAAAGCATTATTTGCCATGGATATCCTGCTGTTCTTAAATGCCTGTATCTTTATTGTCTTTTTGAAAAAAAATCCTTCCAAATATACATTTTCTTTGGCCCACTGGCAAATTTAATTCATAACAAATTAAAAGTTCTAGCTAATATTGAGTTATCCAAATGCAAGCTTATTAACCTTTATAAGCTAGACCATGAGTTCCCCATATATCCTTTCCCCTTTATACTTTAAAATTCCCTGAATCAGTGTTCTTGAAAATTTTCTCTGAAAATTCCTGTTTTGGCTCAGGCTCTCTAGGATATATTTTACTGCTTACTGCATGTGAGCTGTTAAATATTAGGATCCCATATAAAAATATTAATGATAGCTTTTGAAGTTATCTTTTAAAGCCTCCTAGAAGTCAACTTCTCAGTTGGAAATGTGTGGTACTTTCCCAGCTTCTCCACTGAGTCATACAATCTGAAAGGTTCTCTGAGCTTTTACCAAAGCAGAATGTGTGTAGTTCTTTGATATCAGACAAGTTATCATGGAAATATTAAGAAAGGTGTGAGATGGGTTGTAAAACATGGAAATATCCATGTCTTAGATAAACCACTTTATGATCCTGAAAACCAACTCAGACTCTAGGGGGGAAGAGAAGGGGTACATTAGTTTAGTGTCTTTGCTATATTCAAAATAACTGTGCACATGGACAGAAGGAAAAAATTGCAAAGTAATGAAGGAATGAAAATAAAATTCTGCAGAGATTTGCTTTTTCACTCAGTGTTTATGATGGTAATAGTTAGTGATGGAAGAACTGCAAAAGATTTAGATTAATGGGGTATTAGTTTAGAGTTTCTGCCCAGTTTACATACCTCCAAGTTTCAAATGCATTGCAAAAAAATTATCTACATTTTTGTGTCTGCAAAAGCTGAGCTAGATTCTTCCTTAGGAGAGACTATTTGATGGTGTATCTTGTAATTCTTTTTCTGGAAACTAAATCTGCAGTTAAGTTTAAACTTGAAGGACTGGGAATGATGGTGTGCATGAGGAAAGACTATGCAGAAAAAAGATGTAATATAACTTTCTTTATAGCCAAGTCACAAAATATAACAATAGGTGGTTGCCAAATTGTTGAGCTGTTTGCTAGGGAACCTGAAGAATGGGGATCTTGGCCTGCTTGAAAAACATTAAGGGAACTTGCTATTTATTATCCTGTATTAAAAATTACCCTGCTTTTTGATGTCTGTTTACTTTGGGGCTCTTTTGTTTGGTTTCCTTTGTGCAGACTCAGTCTTTGTGATTCTTTTAATCCAGATTTTAGTTCAGTACTTACAGCTGTTTATATTCTTTGCCTAACACTGATCCAAGGAAAATTTCAGGTGAACTGGGCACAAAAATTGTGAAACTTTCTTTTCAGTAAGTGCTATTCCTTTGAAAGCAAAAATGGTTAACTTTTTGTAAAGAATTGTCACAAAAAAATTGTTAAGATTAAAATTTAGTGGTTTTATGGCACATGGTTCTTGTTTTTTATTAGAATGATTCTCAGTTTAAAATCTGTTTTGAGTTACATACTAAAACATGGTCTCTAAAGTCAAGATGGTATAGAGGGGGAAACAGGAGAAAGGTCCAACATCAGTATTTGTACCCATCATACTCAAAACAAAATGTGTCAGTTCTTTAAAGAATGGACAGTTTGAGGCACAATGGGCAGGAATCATCTCTTCATCTGTTTCTGTCATATTCCTTTGGTTCAGGCAAGAAAGGTCTTGTGCTGATGAAGTCCATATCACCAGTGCTTTCAGAAGGAGAAACCGCTTGAATGGGCTGTGTCACCAAGAGCATGAACCTCATGTTGAGCACATGGCTTTGTAGCACGTGGGCTGTCTATGCCCAGAACATGCTGTTGTATTGCAAACCAGATTACTCAGTGGTAGGGCAAAATGTCTGGTCCCAGCTGGACACACAGAACTGCATCCTTTTGCAAAAATGTGCTGTTTCATTGACATTGGAAGAGTTCTCAAAAACAGTCTCAATGTGATATAGGAAGGCACAGAGGTTTGTTGCAAACTTTTCCACTAACTTGTATGCTCACACGTACTTTGGATGTATAGTCAGTGTCTCTGTCCAAGAGATTATCTTGCCTGTGATTTAAATTGTCTGAAAATTGAAGAAACAAATGATTATTTCAAACTTGATCAAAATGCTGAGCCAATTAAGCTTTGAAGTTGTATTATTCTTGGTCTCCCTACAAAGAAAATTAAGGTAAAAATATTGACGTGAATTTTTCAAATGTCTAAACATTCATTTCCCATTTAGAATCTGATTCTCTTCCTCTTTAGAAAGACATGAGACTCTAACATAGCTAACTTGTGAGACTGGAATTAGAAAACACTTCATTAGCCTGCCATTTTTAAGTAATTGTATCATGCTCATCATAAAGACAAGGTTATCTATGTGAACTTCAGGTAATAATAATTCTGAGCATCAAGCACAGGCTATGGACAAAACCTATCAGTGTTGTGGGATTTCTTCCTCATTTTATTGATCAATGTTATCAAAACCTTGATGGTAGAAAGCTTGTAAAAAGGCTGATGTTGAACCTTCACCCTCATTGTGCGTTGATCAGCAGTGCTGCATCTGTTCAGGGAATGCACTGGAGGCCTTTGTGGAGAAACTTATCCTACACAACACCAAAACCATCATAAGCAAATTTTATGGTTCTTCACTGTAATCTAATATTCTGTAACACTTGGAATTTATCTGTGTACGCTGTTCAAGAGCTCTTCCTAGTGGACTTCTACCCCTCTCCATCCCTCTGCTAATTGATTAGGTGTGAAATAGTTAACACTGGCATTCTCAAAGGCTGTCCAAGCTAAGCTGTCACAAAAATGGTTGCCATTGCATCAGGTTTTCTGTTGCGGATTCTAGACTACAACTCTGTGCATGTTAAACAGAAAGAGAAGATAATTTTTGCAGCCATTAACATTAGAGTTTTTTGGTTTTTTTTTAAGCTCAGGCTCATATTTCATGATGCTCTCACATGCTCCATCATTTAGGAACATGTCTGACACTATTGAAAAAACAGGGAGCAGCTGTGCTCCTGAACATACTAATTTTCTGTGCCACTATAGCCAGTTCTGTGGTAGATTTTAAACTCTGTTCCAGAGGCTCTGAGTCCCAGCCAAGGTCCTGCAGAGCTGGCTGGATTTTTCCATTTAAAGCTTGTTCTTGTCCCCAGATGGCTTTGCATCGCTCTGGCTGGCAGCAGCAGGTGCGCGAGTGCCGAGTCATGCCACAGGAAAGGATCACAGAATAGAAATATTTCATCCTCCATGGCTTGGTATCTTAGATAAGTTTGGGATACCAGTGCTGTTGCTCTAGGTCATCTGAGCCTGTAAAGCTCTTCTCCATTGCACTGAGATAATAGACCCAATGTCTCCAAGCACAGGTGACATTTCTCAGTCCAAATTGCATTTGCACTTATGAATTGGAGAATTTTTAATTAGCCTCAAATTCTTGCTATTGCCAAGCAAATGTTCACCTTGAGATTTCTGTGTGATTCTGTACAATCTCAGGTGCAATCTGTATTTTTTTCTTTAGTATTTCAAGCAGAGATTGACTTCTTCCTTTTATGATGAGTGAAAATTTTATATAAGTAAAGCTAAGTATTTCCTGCATTTTAAAAGGTACCTTTATGGGTCTTTCCTATTCTGAGGTAGTATGATTGGCATGATCAACACTACCTTATCATCATTCTGACCTGTTAGATTTATTTTTACAGTGTGTTTGTAATAATGTCATGGGAATGTAACAATTGTCAAAGCAATGGCAATCAAATACTTGATAATTCAATGCTGCTTGTGCTCTGCTTTTCTGTTGCCTATATCCTCAGCTGCTGCTTTCAAAGATTTTTGATCTCTTATGCACTTACCTTGAGATACAGTGTAGAAACTACAACAAAAATGGCAGTTATTCTTGGGATAAAAAAATGTCATGAAATTGCAGTGACCCCTAATCAACTACCTTTAATTTACTAGTGATTCTTAGTGAAACACTTTGCAGAGGAGTTGAAAGTTGGCAAAAAATACAGCCTTGAAAATTTGGCTCCAGCTGATTTTATACCTAGAAGCACAACTTGGATGATCTTCTACAACTGGTTAATTAAGTCCTGTGTTTTTAGCCCTCAATTAGATGTATGACATGACGAACCTTGTTAGCAGATTTGCTGGCCAAATATGGAGAGATTTAATCTATCATTCTGACTACTTTATTTGCACTCTTAAAGGATGTATGCAACTTGTCTAATGAAATGTCTGTATGTATGAAAGGAGGAAAAGAAACATATTTAGGATCTCTCCTGTGTTGATCTGCCTGTGTCTCTGTTCAGTGAGTAGGGTAAAACTCCCCTTTCATTTTTTTCAGTATTTCTTGGACTCTTACCAGCAGGTTTTTACAGTCTGTTGCCTGCCTCTCAGATTAGAAGAACACTGGCATATTTTAACAGTTTCCTAGGATCCAAATAGTCTTTAATTAACAGGGAATTGATGTTTTGGAGTGCAACCAAAATATAGGAGACACTGAAAGCAGAGAATGAACTTGGATCCTTCCAGCTTGTCGCTGGCTGAGGCCAGGGGCAAACAAATAAGCAAAATAGGGTCCACTGCAAACAGGTAGCACCTTATTGGTATGCAAGGGGATTTCTTCATTTGCATTACGTTCCCACAGAGCTGGTGGTTAGCCGGGAGGAGCTTTCTGCTGCACAGAGTCTGAATCAGCTCCACCCCGTGCAAAGAGCAGAAAGTGTTCATCAGTACTTTCCCATAAACAGAATTTCAGTGGCTCCTGAAACTGTGATTTTTAGTTTTGTATTGATCAACTCTTGAGGCAGCAAGGTATGTTGTGTTTGTGAGGTTTATGTTGAAACAGAAGCTGTTGGCTCCATCAGTGAGCATTTAATTTAAAAAACAAAACAAAACAGCAGTCTGCAAATGACATTACTTTTGCTGAGCTGAACAGCTATTTGTTCTTTATCTTTTTGAGTAATCTTCCTTTGTAGGGTTGAGCAACAGGGTAGGGATGAAGAGCTGAAATTATAAGAGAATGAGACTAGCTGAAGCTGTCAAGGGATGTTAGACATATGCTGAATGACTGTTCCAGATTATCCATAGAAATAAATGGTTTATAAGGTAATTCTAATCACGATAGACTCAAAACCTGAAGTAATTCCTGGCAAAGAATTAAAACCAACCCAGTGTCTGAGTCAGCTGTGCTTTTTTTCAGCAATGCAGTAATTTTTGTACAAGTCAAAACCTATTTGTTCGGTCCAATATTGTCTTTTTATTTTATTTTTTATTTCATTTTGTTTGTGTGTGTGTGTTCGTGTGTGCTGGCTTTTATCCCTGCCCTGCTAATCACATCACTTGCTGAAGGCTTTCTGTCTCTTTGTCCATGTAGGTGGTACATGCCAGAGCCCTGCTCTTCCAGCCCTTGTGCGTCCTCCTGCGCCACCCTTGCAGCCATCGCTGGATATTAAGCCGTTCCTCCCGTTCCCTCTGGACACTGCCGCAGCAGTGAACCTCTTCCCCAACTTCAATGCAGTAAGTACACTCCCAACAGTTACAGCTGAGCCACAGCTGCCATGGAAGACTCAAGGGGGCACAAAGCAGCATTTTATCTTCTCCATTAAACCTGGAATATCCTCTCCCTAACTGAGGGTTAAATAGCTCTTTCAGACACACTGATAGGCCATAAATTGAAGCCTACCTGAGTCTTAGTCAGAAGAAATGTAGAAGGGAAAAATTGTATATTTCCGAGTGACATGCAACAGAGTTTCAGGCCACATTCAGTCCCAAGGCTTGTGAATTTCCCATAGTAATTTAGGAAGTGCAGAGCTTCACTAATTTACAGTTCACTGCAATTCTCAGAGAGGGAAAGTTTCAGAGCAATGGAATGCTACATCCCATCTCCAGGACATTTCCTGAAAAATACTAAAAATTTTCAGAGCCTAAAGAAGAAAACTCTGTTGAGGCAAATCAAGTAAGTATGAAAGCAGGGTTAGGTGATGTATGAGCTGTTCAGTGGCAAACAATCCAGAAATTTTTTTCAGGTTAAGATGTGTTATTTCTCTTGTCATAGATTTAAAGTGGGATAGATTACTCCCTTTTTTGTTGTACTTAGTCATGCTATGCATGATTAGAGAAATCCCATTCCTTCTTTAGTATTTTAATTATTTTACTGACATATGTCATCAATGTTTCAATTTTCCTGTTTCAGACTGAGATAATTAATTCTCAAAAAAAGAGGGTTACATTGGTTTTATGTTAATTTTGACTTTATAGAATTATGTCCCTTTTCAATTGCTTTTGGAAGCTCTTTTCCTTATTTGCATATACTTGATATACAAAAAACCCTCTTAAGAACATGTGTGCTTACCTGCTTTGAGAGACGTGGAGAGGGTGGAATTTTCCATTCTGAACCAATTCTAACTGACATGCAGAAATCTTAATTAAAATAATTAAGAGTAGTAAAAGAACATGTGCCTTCTAGGAACAATTTGTAGCAATCAATAGCAAATTTCTGTAATAAATGTTTATTTTTTACCTTTCACAGATGTTCATTTTGCTTTCAAGTAATTAAAATAAGCTAATTTGTCAAAACTATTTATCCTATCTTAAATTCAAAAAATTCATAGCATTAACAGAAACTAAAAGCTGCAAGTCTTAAAATGCACAAAAACAATATATCAATGAATCTATTACAAGTAAACTTCTTTAAATTTAAAAATGTATTAGTATGCCACAAGGCTTTAAAATGTGCTGGGTTTAACCAAGTTACTGATAACCCATAATGAAATGGATACAACTTTAGACTTGTGTAGTGTGCTTTAGAGTTGAGGTTTTTTAGACCAGTTGTGCCTTGTGATCGCCATTTGTGGTTAATACAGTAAGCCAGCTGAATTTTTAAAAGATATGTATTAGATTTTCTTGTAATTTTCTTCCTCAGGATTTTCCATGGTTCTGAGTCTTCAGATTGTTTTGCTAATTGTTTAATTATATAACTGAAATGGAATTTTAATGATGAATGTTAATAATTGTTAATCCCATGTAATTTTAATTACATTTCTTTACTATTTATTTATTATTTATTACATTTATTATTATTACATTTATTACATTTACATCTGTAAATTTCCAGTTTCTTGCTTCTTATACAGACTGCTTTGCTACTATAATTATTTTGAGGGAGGGGTGCATAAGTCATGGTTATATTAATTTGGAAGTAAGAAAGTAAAAATAGACTAATATCAAAACTGTGTTATTTCTAAACATCATTGTAGTAGCATAAAATTTGGTAAGAGCACTGGCAAAGTGAGCCTAGTTTTCAGGACTGAGACTTGAAGCCCTTTTTAACAGCACTCTGAAGTCTGTTCCCATGCAAAATACTGCTTCCCATGATATGTGGCCATCTGCCAAGTCCACCTTTGGCAGATATGTCAGTCATGAGTGTGAGGATGCTGTCATCAGAGCTGCTGTCACCTGCCTTGCTGCTCATAGTTTATGCCTAGCAAAGTGACCTTTGCCTTCCCATCATATGTGCTGACATGCAGCATCATCCTCCGTGTTCCCATTTTCTTTGTGAACAGCACATTATTGAACGGTGCTATGTTTAGCTTGTATGCCAGGCATGGTTAGCAGCAACCTTCAAATGTATAGACTAGCTGAGTAGTTTTGCATAGTTCCAGAAATTCTCGCCAAGCCAACAAAACTTTTGGGGATACATCAGCTGCTGACTGTTACCAGCCCAGGTAGAAGGTAACCCACACATCATGTTAGACTTTAAACAAAACTTCTGACAGGGGCCTCAGTATGTGAATATGAGGCAGAAAAAAAGTGTTTAATTAAAAAATGATCCTTGTAAATATGTCTCTTCACAATTGATTTCAGCCGTTGATGATGCTTTATCTCTATGGACTTCACTGATAATCGTGCACAGTGTAAGTGGAGAATCATTTATTCTCTGTGGCTAAACCCAGGTCAAGCAAATGGTCCATACCAGAACACCTGAACTGGATATTCTCTCTCGTGTTGTCAATAAATTAGCATTTCCCTTGACTGAGACATCAGGGTCATAAATTGAGTCATAGGAAATGGATTTCTAAAGACCTCTGGACCCTCACGCAATTCCACAGGAACAAAGGAGTTCAGCAGCATGTCTGGACTACTTCCCAAAAGGCTAGAGGGAAGTCCAGAATTTTGGCCACTTATTGGCCACTTTTCAATAGCCTTTACTTGAGAACAGCATGACCAAGGGGAAACTTGAATAAAAGTTCAGACGTGTTTCAGAGAAAATAAGTAGTGTCTGGCAATCCTAATTAGTGTGAGAGTTTGGTTGTGATGGACATAGGCATGTGAGCTAATCAGCCTAAGCTTCTTCACAAAATACAATGGAGAAAATCAGAATGTCTCAAAGTTTTGCATGGATAAAAATGCACAAAAGTAGCTTGCAATGCAAGCTATATGTCTACTTTATAGTTGCAATGCAAGCTATATGGCATGAAGTGAAGTGAACCCTGAAAGTTCTCATTCATCTATTCAGACTATAATGAGGGGCTGGCTCAGCTGCATCTACATTTAGATGAATCCCACATTATGGGACAGGTCATAAGCTAGTCACAGCTCATATATTAAATTCCACTCAGAAATCAGATGACAGGAGTGCTGACATTGTATTGTATGTTTACAGAGGAATGCTCCCATTTATTCAGCAGTTATGCTTCTAATTTTATCTAAAGACAATCTTCAGGGAATTTGAGGATTCAGATGAACTTGACAGAAATATTAGAAAAGGTGAAAGCAAAACTAACTAGTCAAAAAGTCAGACATATATAAGAACTACTAAGCTTAAGTAGTGCAAATAATCCCGATAAGGTGTATTTTATAACATTGTTTACTCTCAGTTTATTACCAACATAAGAGTTCTTTATTTGATACTGATGACTTTGCTCTAAAACAAACTCAGTTTTTGCTGTTTGCCTCTGAAGAAAACATTCAGCACTGATTTCCACGAAGGCAAAAGTTTTCATTGAAGCAGAGACTAGAAGAGATAACATGGAGTATGCAAATCTTTATCAGTGATACCCCTGGACAGGGAGTAGAGGTAAAAGTAAAAACTGAGAAACCTGAGAAAAGTTAGGAAGATAAGTTTGAACCTTTGAACCATTTAGTTTCAGGAGGAACTTTTCTATTTATACAAGAAAGAGTAAAGCAAACATAGCAATTAACAATCTGGTTAGCTGAACATTTGTAGGTGCTATGCTCTTAATTGTGAAGCAAATGGGTACCCTCAAGTCACATGTAAAAGGAAATTATTACAACACAGCTGCTTAAACTGAAAAGAGCCCACTGGAACAGATCCTGAAGAATACCAGGTTCACTGCAAGTTTATCTGATCAAAAAAGATGAATCAACTGGTTGGGATTTAAATAGCTAAATTTTATTTAATGAGAAAAACTGTCTATAAATAATGCTTATGTAGATTCTAAAAATATGATTTGAAAATTTTCAGAGGAATAGAAAAATAATTAAATTGTTCTGAAAATAGTTTGATATCATTTAGCAAACATTTGTTGTCTCTGCGTTTTCATCTGCAGAAGAAGAAGCTGTAAGCCTATGTACTTCTAAGAATTAGTTCTTAGGCGAAGCTTTAACAGTTGTATTAAGCATGTACTGGTTTTGTATGTGAATGTGCATATTCTGTTCATGAGCCAATAGTTTGTTGCAGAGAAATTTCACAAAGCATCAAAGTCTAGAAGTTAATTAACTTGCAGGAAAATATTTATGGGTCTCTGGTCTAAAGGGAGATGCTTAGTTTTTGCAAGACATCAGCATCAGCCCTAAGCTGATGGACCCTGTGACAAAAAAGCAAACCCTGTAGACCTTTTTTGTGGTCTCCAAAGCACAGATGCATCAGAAACTAGGTTTTGCCTATTTCCGGACCTCTTGGAATCATATACTTCAGCCTCCTAAGAAAGAGACAGAATTTAAAGTTTAAATGCAGGACATTTGCCATTACAAGGTAGAAAATTGGACAGTGCATTGCACTCTTTGTTTGTTTATTCTTTGAAGGATATGCTGACCATTTTTCTGAAAAAATTCTAAAAAAAAAATTTATCACACTTTGTAGTATGAGCACAATCTATAGTGGAAGAGGTACACATTGCAGAAGATCTGAATAAATGTTTGAAAGCAGAAAAAGTGACACTGCTTGAAAACCTCCATCCCTAACTCTAAATTAAAGCCTTGTGGCTAATAGAATGTTTCCCAAGTAAACATCCTTTGGAAAGAAACTTCATTACAGTTTTGACTAGAAATGTATGACTTGGATGTGGCAATGGCAGTGGAAATGTTTGTACTAAATAGTTGTACTAAACATGGGTGAAAAAGGAACTGTTACTCTACAGGCATGTTTCTCATGATCCATCTGCAGTAATCCTTGTTTAGTTCCCTGATTTTCCTGTTCTCTTGTTCTATGCCAATAGCCCCAGGTGCATTTGTAAGAGCTTCATATTTCATCTTCCTCTGATTATGGGAGAGGAGGAAGAGGAGGAGTTAACATTGTTCATTGCACATTGGTTGGGGTTTCAGTAGCAGCTTGGGTTGGAGTGCCAATCTGGTGCTCCTTGCTTCCTGAAAACTACCCTGTGCAACAACAAAAGAGATTCCAGGGCAGCACGCACAAAGGCTGCACTCTCATTTATAGAGGTGAAGCTTGTGTTTGTAGGTATAGTCTTTTCCTATTGTGGCCAGACAGCCGATAGAAATGGACGGTGTAGGAAACCTGCTTGCTGAGAAGTATTTCTGGGAAGGGTTATGCCAGGAAATGAGGAGAAAACCTGTCAGAAAGCTGTCAGAAGAGATTTAAAAAATCTTTTCCTTAGGCTCTTGTCCTGGATAGTTATTTTATCTAGAAGAGAGATATGTGCTGCAGAAATGATGTGCCAATTTTCTAGATGTTATGAATAAGAAGTAGTGTTTTGATAGTGAAGACTGGAGGAGGACTCTGAAATACATGTTAGTTTTTTCACTATCAGCCTGAAATTTAGAAAATAAAGTCTAATTTTTTGTATGCCACTACACAATGGGGTTTTTTTATGCTTTCTGAGTTAATTGAGCTGAGTAGCATAACGAGACTATTTTTCCTCATCATATAAAATCCTTTTAAGTTCAGTAGTGATGACATGCTGTCAGAATGCTTTGTTTCCAGAAGAGGATAATCAGGCAACAACACAATGGCCTAAGTCTGATGTGAATCAAAATGGAATATTGCCTATATAGAAGAATTTGGCAGTAAAAATGTAGTTTGTGCTCATTTTTAATGTTATTTCCATGGGAAGGTAATTTATCAGGTGAAGAACTGTACTGCACCAAATTTTTCATTTGTCAGAGAGAGGGGATTATTGCTTCTGGGGCCGATCTTTGAGTAATTGATCATTTACAGGTTTCTAGAAACAGAGGGTTTGACTTTCTCATTTCCTTACATTGCACTGCACTTGAGGTGTAAGATGGCTATACTCTTTTTTACAGTCTATACCTCTATTGCTGTTTAGCTGAATGTTATTGAAATTAGGGAACAATACAAAAATAATGGCTGGGTTCAGGAATTCTTTATTATAACAACATTTTCATCACTGCCCAGAATATTTAAGTTGGCAGGAGAAGTAGAGGAATTAAGAAATGAGCAAACACAAGAAAATCCTGGCAATTCAGATGTTTTGTTTGGTGCTTGCAAAAGAGGAATGAATCAACATCAGTGTGAAATATTCAGTCATTTGAATTGGGCAATTTTTTCCCATACTTAAATCCTTAAGCTACAACTCAGGTTCTGTTTGAAATACCAGTAAAACACTTGATTTCCTGATGCAGAGGAAGATTTACAGCTCAGGAGACATAATAAAATTAAGCTTTTTGTCTTTTTCCAGTTTTGAGTCAGATCAGACTGGATCCAGATCTCTAGGAATATTCTGCCTGTTCTTGTGTATGGTCAACACTCTATGTCATACGCTGGGTTTATATTTTGATTTGGTACAAATGACTGTTCTTGAAACATGGTCACCTGTGATTGCATGATGTTATTTCTGCTTGTAGTACCTCAGATCCCTAGGACCTGTCTCCAGAGTCATTGCTGTTATGTTCTTTGGACTTGATGCAGTCTTAAAGAGCACCTAACCTTAGTCCCTTTGCAAGCTCCTTTAATTTTTCTTTTCCTCTGCAACTTGTAGTTGGGCCTTCTGCAAGTTTAAACCCAGACAAAATAAAATTTTTCTGATCTTTCTCTTTGAATTATCTTATGTTTTAGCAGAGCTCCTGGTCTGTGTTTGGAATTGCTTTCACTGGGCCCATGTGAAGCTCATGAAGTCCAAAGCCAGGAGCAAGTTCCTGCACCTGGATCAGAGCTGTCCTTGGTATCAGTACAGCCTGGGGGCTCCAAGGGTTGAGAGCAGCCCAGTGGAGAAGGACTTTGGGGTGTTGATGCATGAGAAATTGATTGTGACTTAGCAATGTGCGCTTGCAGCCCAGAAAGACATTTATAGCTGGGGCTACACCAAAAGCAGTGTGGCCATTAGGTCAAGAGAGGTTATTCTTCTCCTCTATTCTACTCTCATGCAACTCCACCTGGAGTACAGCATCCTGTTCTAGGGTCCCCAATGAAAGACAGCAACATATTAAAGCAGGTTATGAGGAGGGTCAGGAAAATTATCAGGGCAGTGGAACACCTCTCCTATGAGGAAAGACTTGAGAGAGTTGGGGTTGTTCAGCCTGGAAAAGGAAGCCCTTGGGTGACCTCACTGTGGCCCAGCAGTACTTAAAGGCACTTCCAAGATGGGGAGAGAGTTTTTACTTGTGCCTGTAGTGATAGAAGAAGGAAAAATGTTTTTAAAAAGAAGGAGGGTAGCTTTACATTGGAAGAAATTGTTTACTGTGGGAGTGGGGACACATTGGAAGAATTTGTCCAGAGAAGTTCATTGAATCATATGATAATAGAAATAATTGGGCTGGAAGGAAACCTTGAAGATCACCTAGTTCTAACCCTCCTGCTGTGGGCAGGGACACTTTCAACTAGACAAGGATGCTCAGAGCATCATCAAACTTGGCCTTGAATAATTCCCATGGGGCAGCCTGTTCCATTGCCTCACCACCATTACAGTAAATAATTTTTCCTAATATAAAATCTGAACCTACTTTCTTTCATTTTGAGCCCATTCCTCCCTGTCCTGTCACTACATGCTCTTGTAAATAGTCTTGGCTGATCTTTCCTGTAAGTTCACTTCAAGTACTGGAAGGCCACAATTAGGTCACCTGAAACCTTCTTGTTTCCAGGTTGAATAATCCTGATTCTCTCAGCATTTCCTCTCAGGGGAGGTGCTCTGTCTCTCTGATAAACTTGGTGTCCCTCCTCTGGACTCAGTCCAAGAGGTCCTTCCTGTGCTGGGACCCCAGAGCTGGAGTGCTCCAGGTAGGGTCTCACCAGAGCAGAGCAGAGGGGCAGAATCCCCTCCCTTGCCCTGCTGGCCACACTGCTTTGGATGCAGCGCAGGATAGGATTGGCTTTCTGAGCTCACACTGCTGGGCCACATCCAGCTTCTTGTCAACCATCACCCACAAGTCCTTGTCAACACTGCTGCTCTCGATCTGTTCATCCCCAGCCTCTGCTGATATCAGGGGTTGCCCTGACCCAGCTGCAGCACCTTGCTCTTGGTCTTGTTTAAACCTCATGAGATTCCCATAGGCCCACTTCTCCAGCCTGTCTAGATCCCTCTGGATGGCATCCTGTCCTTCAGGTGTGTCAACAGTACCACTC
>WEIU01006730.1:0-14499 GCA_013389925.1 Aegithalos caudatus
AGCACAACCCAGCACCTTCTCTTGAGTCAATAAGGAAGGAGGAAATATTTTGTATGTGGTAGCAGGTGTTTATAGATAATCAGAGGGAAAAATTTATAGGAATTATTGAAAATGACAGGGCCTGCAAAACATGCAGCTCCTAGTTCCTGACTGCCAGAACAAAAATTCCGGCAACTCCTGAGGTGAATTTCTCTGCGACTCCTAGCAACACCTGCAGAGTGACAGGCAAGTTTTCAGTGTCAGGGAGAACTAGTAGAAGTCAAGCTGAATATTTGATGAAACAAAAGCTCATTTTTAATCTAAGTGATACGGGCTAATTATTTCACCAGGGTGCAAATTGTCCATGAAATAATAGCCATGAAAAAAAGACTATTAAAACTTGCAGGTCAAATGCTATAATGAATTCAACACGTTTTCGACAAACTTTTAAAATCTTTGCATATATGTTATTCTGGAATATAAGGAGCAGTTGCTCCTTTGTTTTTTCTGCCAGCTCCCAGCAAACACGGACCTTTATGGAGTGCCTGGAGATGGACAAGCTCCCAAAGGTGCTCAGTTTGATTCTGCAAAAATGCTGATTTTTTTCATTTCAGTGGAGCTGGGGGCACTTGGGCACAGGGTTTGGAGAGACCAGAGGTTTCCAAGGCATCACTTCCTGAGGTAAATTCAGTCGTTTGAAAAGATCTCAGTGTCCCAACCCAAAACAGCAAAGAGGTCCCAGCCCTGATGTGCCCAGCGCCCACCCTGCAGCGAGCAGCACTTTTACCCCCATTGCTCTTACCTGCCATTGCTGGGGAGCGCTGGGGAGCTTCTCTCTTGATGATCTGGTACTGCCTGAGAACTCAAGGGAGAGATTTGCCGGTGAGAAACATCCGAACAGGTGCGAGGAGAATCGCCGTGTGCACGGCGCCGCTCCTGTTCCCGTGCCGCCCTCTGGAAAGCGGCTCCAGAACGGACCCGGCCCCAGCGCCAGCCGGGCTGCCCTTACCTGCTCCTCGGGGCCCGGAGCACGTCTGCGGCAGGGCTGGGAGCGGCCCGTCATAAAATTACTGAATATCCTGAGCTGGAAGGGACCCAAAAGGAACATCGAGTCCAACCCCTGCCGGCCGGGCCTGCCCTGGATCAGCGCCAGCGCGGGGCGGGATCCGGATCGGCGCCGCCCGCAGCTACGGCTGCAGCTTTTTTGTCTTCGCATCTGGTTTCGTTTGATACCCCACAGTTGTAGTTCTTGTACTGTGAGTGGCAGTGCAGGGCCAGTCTGTGCTCTTCCCCACTGTCCGCTTGTGATTTTGTGGTCTTCCAGAGTGTGCCGGCTGAATTACCTCTTTCCTGTACTGTTCGCGGGCGATCTGTGTTCAGAAACTGCTCTGTTCTTTCAATCCTTCCCAGTGCTGTTCTCTGCCCCTTTTCAGTTCTGCTGTATCGTTTCTTGAAGCGAAGGAACCAGCTCTATGCATAGCACACTGCTGTCATGACTGCTGTCACACAACATGTCACACTGCTGTCATGCCTTGGGTATACCCAAGTAGTCTGAGGATTTTCTGCTCTGTGGTCTCAATAGTCCCTGATGTAAAACTTGTGCTTTTTTGACTGCTATGGAGTGTGAAGCTGGTGACTGTGTGGAATTATCTGTCAGAATTAGAAGATTTTACTCCTGTGTGGTGATAGTCAGCTCAAAGCCCTTTATTTTAAAAGTGAGGCCAAAGTGGTTGGTTTGTCTCCCATAAACATTTCTTTAGGTTCACAGAGACTTAAAATAATTTTCACTTGTCTTACCTCCTGCTCATCTTTCAAAACACTGTGCTGGTCTTAGTGCTCACAGAGGTCAGAAACAACCCTTCTGCTCTATGGACTACTTACCTGTTGCAGGAATTTGGCACAGGTTTGTAGCTCAAATACTATTCTTTAGATATATTATAGGTACACTTACCTACTGGTGTCTAAACTTTTTACTCTTGATTTGTAGCCCCAAAGCCCCTAAAGAAGATGAATAGCTTTTATTGTCTGAAAATCTCATCAAGAAACTTGAAGAAGCTTGATTTTCTATTAATTTTCTTGGGACAGGCATTGGATACATAGCAGAGGAGGACTGAAGTACTTGGGGGGGTGTTTGTTTGGTGCTTTTTTTTCATAGCTGCAGTATTTGCTTATTGGTCCACTTATTTAGAAAGTTCATGAGTTGGACTTAATCCTATCTTCAGCTTGAGGGAAACCAAACACCCCTTCTTAAAGAATGACCCTCACATCAAACTGCAAGTTGTTTATTCTGGAGTGGGTACATTATCAGTTCTTGTTGAAGCTGTTTCATTGCAGAAAAACATTTTAGGTTTGGTGAAGGAAAAGAGAGAAAGCAGGCATCATTTTATTACTTAGGTACTGGGATGACCTTGGAATAGGAAAGCTTCAGTCTTTATGACAAGAATTGCTGAAACTTGTGATATGCAACAGCAGATGGGTGCTGTAGTGACCTACTGCAGAAGTTGAGGGTAACCCAGATTCTTGTTAATAAATCGCTTGGGGAGGGTAAGAGGGAAAAAACACTGAATGATGGGTGAAGAAATGCTTCCTAGTGTCCAATCTGAACCTGCCCTGGTGCAGCTTTGAACCATTCCCATTGCCACTGGATCCAGGAGAGGAGAGCTCAGCACTTCCATCCAAACCACTCTGAAACAGCCAGATTTGTTGCTTCAAGCCAATGAGTTGAGTCATAAACACAATCAAAGCCATTTATAGATACCACTGTAAAGTACAAACACATACAACACTTAGTTTGATTGATTTTTTTTCAGCAATTGAACTAGATGAAAGTTCCTCCTCCCACTTTATCAGATGACACAGCACACAATGTTGTGATGCACAATAGCTGTTGTATAAATTCATGTGGAAATGCTAATATAATATTTGTGAGTGTATGTGTGAATTTTTCTTCATACAAATTGCATACTTGTGGGTTGGAGTGCAAGGGACAGTCATCTATCTTAGAAAATAAATTAATTAGAATAGATTAAATACAATAGAATATAACCGCGCAGGAACTACTTTAACTATTCTTACGCCTTTTCCTAGGGTTGATACGGAGTTTACTGTACACATTGTTCCGTCTCTGGAACAGTGTATCAAGGTTTTAAGATACAAGGTTTTAAGATACTGTGCATTTAAAGGATATTTACGGTGCCCTCTAGCGCTCAGTGCGAGGGTTCACCTTTTCAGCAGAAGTGAAGCCTCCACCGAGGACGAGCGTTTAATCCCTAAAGCAAATTCTGAACCAGACAAAATGTTCTGAGAAGCTTTGTTGCCAGGGATAATAAACAGCAAGGAAAAACGATACTAACAAACCGTTAGAGAGAGAGAAATCCTATTTAAGATTAGTTTTCTGTGGCTTTCGCAGAGAACACAGCCACTGGGAGAAGAGTTCTAAGCAGTGACTACTGTGAGTCTGCACTGAGAAAAGGAGAAACTGAGAAATAATATCCAGCAGAAAATAGGTCTTTAGCCCCATACATGTCACAATAACGCTGTAGCTATTCCTAGGCTTGTTTTGCTGTGTAATAAAAATAACAGTAACTCTTGTATTGATATTTCTCCTTAGAGCAGAAAAGTTGAGGGGCTTGTGCAACAGGAAGGAAGGAAGGAAGGAAGGAAGCTGGAGGACTGTGCAACTAACAGCCTCTCACTGTGACCTTTTTTTTTTCTCAGCCTGTCTGTATGGTGACAAGTAGCAGAAATTGAAAATGGCAACCTCTGGGGTTAACAACTCTGTAATACAGTCTCTAAATCAAAAGCAAACCAGGAACAGGGATAGTGTCCCAAAAAACATCTTTTATCAGTTGTTTGGCTTATTTTTAAAATTTTGTGATGTTAAATATTTAACACTATGAAAGTCTATAAATGAAATAGATATCTAAGGCTTTTACCTGTTTGAAACTGAATTGCAGCTTCTGCTAACAGATTTTTCTGGGGTGTAAGAAGACTAGATCAGGCAAATACAAATTTGTTATTTTCAAATTTTTAATCCCTTCTGTAACTTTTGATTGATGAGTCTGGCCTGAAATACTCTTTTGAAGAGAGGCTGAAGTTTCAAATTTGACTATGAATTCAGTCTTTGTCTGTAAAGCACAGCATATCTAGGATTTGACTTTTCACCTGAATAATGAGAATCTTTGCTAAATGTGACTGTCTTTCTTTGCTCCATGACAGCAAAAGGCAATAGAAAGTGTCTGCACTCTCCCTCAACTACTTGTGGAATATTTAAATGTAAATATAGAGTGAAACTAGTATTAACTGGTACTGAAAGAGGCAATAAATAAGTTTAATTTCAGAGCAAGATACTTTATGGAGTATTTGAATTGAAAATGGCAATGAATTAGCTATGATATTAAATATTTTGAACATCTGAGCATACCTTTCTGAGAAAGTATTTTAAAATCTGCTGATATTCTCCAGCTCTACCTGCCTGACTTTGAACACAAGTTCAAAACACTGTTTTAAGGATTGTGGGCTTTTTCAGGAGAGAGGTGAAGAAGGGGCAAAGCAGATTTTCCATGCCAATAATTCTTCCCTTAGATGAAACAAAAACTTGGGAGACCTGTTTCAATGCTTTCTATCCCTAATGTAAGATTTGCATTTGTCTATTATGGAGAAAAGCTCATACATCATGTTGGCATTCTGTTTCCATATTCAAGCTGATGCTTCTTTAGATTTGAAAAGTGAGGCTGGAAAGGAGCCCAGCTGCTGGCTGAAATCTGTTGTGCTGGGGGATAGCAATCCTATACAGCTGATCAGCCCTAGAGAGGCAGCAGAACATATATAAGGTGCTGCCTATGGTGAGTCCAGTGACATGTGTGACATTATGTATTTCAGAAGCAACTAATTTCAGATAATCTTTCCAAAGGAATTTTTGCAGGTTCCTCTCACGTGCCAGAGTACCAGTCTGAAACATCTGCTGACAGGTCACTCTGTGTATCTGCAGACCCCATGGGGAAAGAAGCCAGGGAAATGAAGAGGGAGCACCCACTTGCTCAGTGTGCCATGTCCTCATCCTGGCACTTTGTTATGGGACATACCCATGATAGTAACTTGGTGATTGCTTTCTGTTGAATCCTTTCATTGACTTAGAATCAAGCCATGATATTGGAATCAAGTCCTGTACAGGAACACATCATCCCATGAGCTGAGTACTAGCCATCCTGGTAAACGAGTTATCAAAGGAAAATTTTTTGACACAGTGTCCTGCTCATGCTCAAAATTTACAACCTGGCATTGGAAATACTGAGGAGCTCAGTGAGAACTGCCTTCTAAACAAATCCAGCTACTTAGTCAGAATAATGTTATGCAGAGGACATAATTCTGGGGGAATGCCCCTCTAAACTTCTGCCACAACCAGACTCTCTAAAGCTTCAGTAGGAGCAAAGCAACGCTTCATTTTCTTTAGCGCCCTGACACCAACCAGTTGAGCCTGTTGTGAGCGACAGAAGTCAGGACGGCGCTTGCCCTGCCGAAGCCCAGCTGAGGGTGCTGGAGAGCCGAGAACGGCTCCGTGAAATGCTTTAAACTCCTTGAGCCCTGCGGAGCGGCAGCTCCACCTCCCTACCAGTATGTTTTCTCACTTGTGCCGGTAGCTGCAACCCAAATAGGGAATTAATCAAATTCTTCCTTGTGTACGCCAGGTGCTGATCTGCCGAGCAGCTATTTTGTTACCTCCAGCATCCTTTCTTGGTCTATTTTATATGTCAGATAAAGAATCTAGATATCTTGGGTTTCACCTGTACTTTCGACAGTTTACTCATAGAACAGATATTGTCATCATACTACTTGATGCAAACCAAGAGTAGTGATTTATGTTTGATGGATGGGCAAACTGATGCTTAGAGCCTAAGGGAGACTTGACAAAAAGATACAACTACCTCCAATCTGCCTATGGACAAAACTTCAGCCATTTAAACTGTATGTTGTCCAATCTGTTATGCTCAAAATCCACCTGGAGAAAACTTTATGACGTAGGATTTGACCTGGAATTTTGTAGGTAATGATTGTTTAGCGTGAGAAACAGGGAAAATCTCTGGAGCCAGATCTGGGATACAAACTCCTCTTCTCTGCACTACCAGGGACAGACAGCAGGCCACAGCCGTGCTGTGGGAGAGCTGCTGCTGCTGCCTCAGCCCTTCTGCGGGTGGGAGTCTCCGCAGCACGGAGGTGCCCTGACTTCCCCGTCCTCACCTCCTGCTCCTCTACAGTTTTGTGGGGCTTGGGGGCTGAAGTACCCTGAAGTGTGAAACCTGTCATAAAATTCTCTCCAGGGAGACAGGGTTTCAATTCTAGTCTTAATCACTGGGCTATAACATAGAAGGAGAAAATAAAATAACCAGCACATGCACGCTTGGGGAAAGATATGTGCCAGCTTCTGTGTATGGGAGTGGAAGCCTCTTGGTAGTTGCCCCCTTGGGATGTACCAAAATGGTTGGGGAAGCAAATGTTTCAAGACATATTCCCGATATTCCTTGCTTTTGCATTACTGTTGGCTAGCTGCAGATAATCTGTCTTTCTGTGGCCCTGTGACTCCTGTGTCCAAAGCCTCTTTGCTGGGATGTCCATGTTGGCTCTTCTCTGTCAATGGACCCTGTGCAGGCTGCAGCCAGAACAAAGGGGCTGTCCTGGGGAGCAGCTGGGGTTTGGTCGGTGGGCTCCTGGAAAATGACTGCTTGCATCCCAACTTCTTAGCCCCTGCCAGGTCAGGGACTGAGCACTGCCATGGGCTGCTCATGGGCTGTCATTCTCTTGGATAAGTACTAGGTTTATGACATTCATATACTGTTACGTTCCCCCTGCTCTTCTGGGGCCTGGATAGTGGCCTCAGGGGCTGAGGGCAACATTGCTCTGGGTCCAGGGAGGTACCAGAGCCTTACTGAAGCATCTGGGGAGCAGCATGTGGGCAGGCAAGATACGACACGGCTTCTGAGGGTGGTGGTTAGATGGGTTTATTCGGGGGTCCCACACCGGGAGGGAGCATGGCTCCCACAGGAGAGCACAAGACAGGCAGGCCCCAGGAGAAGCCAGAGAGGGAGAGTGTTCCCAGGGGGAGAGGAGCAGCCAGAGAGGCTTAACCCCTTGTCAATCTCCCTAAGATACTCCCAGCGAGGGGTCAGATCCAAGGCTTGGACCAATGGGATAGGTGGGATAGGGCAAACCAATAGAGCCTCCAGGATGGGGTGATGGACAGGGGTTACAATGAATGGCAACTTGGGGTAAGGTTACAACTTAGTACTGAAATATGTATTTTTGAGGGTGAACAGAACAATCATTTAAGAAAAATGAATCAGCACAATATACAATGTATACCTTTGCAGGGCTGGAGTCTGATAGCTACTCCCACCCTCTCGGGATCCCAGTCAGCAGAGGCGTGACAGGGTAATCTTGACAGAGACCTAACCAGTACCCATACATGCCTCCTCCCCATGCAGGGAAAGGAGGAAGGTGTTCCCACATAAGGAGGTGTTTTTCCAACACCTGCGCAGAACCCAAAGCTGCCCTAAAGGGTAGAATGCTACAATTTTACAGAATGACCAATAAAAGGTTTTGGCAATTGACCGAGTGGCGGTTAGAGCGATGCAAAATTACATGTTTATGCAAGTTGTTAATTCAATGATTTGCTTATGCTTAGTGTTTTGGGAGTTCTGGTTTGAGAAATATTAAATATGTTGCTATAATATGAACTAAAATTCACACAACTCAGTGTGCCCCATTACTTTAGATTGCTTCTAGCTTGGCCTGCATGAAAGAATTGGCAAATAGTTGTGTATGGCTCAGAAAGGTCTATCCCAGGAACTAAGAGGCATTAGTCATACAGCTATAAGTATGCTGCTTTTTCTTTTTATGTTGCAGTGGGGTATCCCCATTTGCTCCCAGACCTCCTATGCAAAAGGCACAAGCACAAAGTTACTTCCCTGCAGTACCCTAACTAGTAGTGCAGATCCACCACTGCTGTCACAGAGCCTTCACGTCTGAGAATTACTTCCTTGCCATACATCTGTGCTGCCCAGCCCCTTCCCCTCCCCCTTTCTTCTTTGGTCCCTGCAGTATTGCAAACCCCAAGAGCAATGAGCAGAGCTGAGAAATCCCCCAAACTCAGTTATCCGTGCAGCTACTCAGCATGACTCTCACAGCACTCAACATGTGCATTGCTTCCCCCATTAGGTTTTGTGACCTTTTCTGTGGCCTGTTGTCATCTAGCATCCTGTGTTCACACCACCTCACAAGCCAAAGTAGTTTGTTCTGGGATTAATTTCTGTGGTTCAGGGGCTCAACCTGACAAGTAATGTAGCAGCAGTCAAAGCTTACATCAAAACCTCAAGTAGAAAATTGAAAGAGAGATAATTTCCTTTCCCTTTCCTTTCTGCAAACTCAAATGCTCAACCCAAAGGATTCGCCATACTTTTTTGGATAAAGAGACGTCATAGCTTTTCTTCTCCCTCTTAATTGCTCTGTCCCATAACAGAATCCCTCACTACTGCAGTTTTATTTTGTGGAAAGATAACATTGCAAGGTATGTGTAATTTCTTACCCCTCTCCATCTACTGTGATGATAGCACAAGTGTTCCTGAAAAAGTGTGCATTAGTGTTTGTGATAGTAAATGCACAAATATGAAAAATTATTGTGGTTTAAAGGTAGGACAGTCAGGGGAATATGTGCAAGTCTGGGAAGTAAGAACAATTAATTTCCTCCACTGACAATCTCCTTGGCCGTGGGAAAGTTGCATAGACTCCTGTTTTGAATAGTCATTTACTCAGGTTCATTTATTTTGATTTTTTGATGCCTATCTTGAAACAGATGGGGTGGGAGCACCAAATGGCCACTCAGCCCCTGTCCCAGCATGTTCCTTAGGGAACCCTTGGCAATAGGCACTCATGAGAGCAAGCTCAGGTTGAGCACTCAGAAACAAAAGGCTGCTTTTGAAAGAAAGGCTTTAAGGCTAAGGTTATGAAAATGCTGCTTATCATGAATGCTTACTTCAAAATGTCTGCTTCTGCCCAAGATGAGTGTTCCAGGAGAGTGAGGGGAGGAAGGGCATCTCCCCTGCTGCTGCTGTTTCTCTGGGGAATCACAGTCCACAAGTGATATGAAGGCTGACAGCATTCTGCTTGAAAATGGGCCAAGGGGCATGAAGCTTGGATGCTCTCTGCTCAAGAATACTTTTGCTGTGACCAAAAGCTGCTTCACAGCAGGGCTGTAAATTATGATGGTGGTTTAGAACTAATCTTGGGAGGCCTTGCTGTCAGGTAGTAGGGTTATCTCTTTAACCAATGTTATTTTAACTGTAAGAAAGGAAATGAAAAAATAAACAGAAATATGAGAGAAATGAGAACAAAAACATGCACTGCATGTTCCTGGGTTATGTAAATGGGTCATGGAATGGAGTTAAAAAAAATAATAACATAGTAGAAACCTCTGTGGATAACTAGTCATCTGCTTTATTAATGATATAATAGGATTTGAACAGGAACATTTAGCATGGGACTAATAGAAACCAATTTTTTCCTTTTTTTTTTCTACCAAAATCTTTAACCAAGATGTGCATACACCACTCACCTTCAAACATCTCTGTTTCATGGCAGATGTCAAACTTTTTACTTCACCTGTTTCAGTACAGGCAGATTTGGATATAATTTAATATATAACCTGATGGTTTATGGATCACACTTGAATTTCTTTGAGCATTGCTCTAAGAACATCATAGAACAAACACTGAGCTGCTTGCATAACCTTGTAGGTGTCGGTGGTTTTGCTGCAGAGGCATTTAGTCAAACCATTCTCCCCAGCAATACGTTCTGAAGCACAGTGGGGTTTTCAGGCCTGCTGGAAATATGCAGGGTTCTGCTGAGCCTTACATGTGCTGGGGAATGACTTGGAGTAAGGCTGTGTGCATATATTGTCTGCAGTATTCACTAATTGTAATGGTTTCATCTCTTATGATGTAGTGACTGATTTCTTTATTTACATGGACATGGCAAGTAATGCTCCTAAAGCTCTTCTTATGGTTTCTGATGAGGGCTGAGACTCAACTTTCTAGTGCCCATGTCCTCTCTTCATGACAGTGATTCTGGAAAGTCTTGTTCTGAAGGACAAATTTCAATTTCATTTTGATTGCCACATCCAGCCTCCTTGCTTGACTTGTCATCCTGGAGCAGCATAAAATCTAAAATCATTCTTTCACTATGTTGAAAGGTCTCTAGAGAAGAATTACACTGTGATAGTTCTTTGTGTAGTGCATAGCATCTATTATTTGCTTTCTCACTTCCACAACCTAACTGTAATTTGGAAAACTAGCTGCTTACAATTACATGTTGGTGTTCATATAAAAGATTATGAAAATACATTTGTTTGAAACAGATGTGGGACTGCATGCTTGTGTATGCCACCAAGATGTGTGTGTGAGCACCTTGCTGACAATTTTTTATCCATACCATCCTACTCAGCAGTTGTACTGAACTGTTGTACTGTTCACCTTCTCTAAATCCTGCTGTGATCTCTTCTTGGGGTGAAGAATTTGTGTGATGAGAAGGAAATGGCAGTGGTTTAGTCAGATGTCTAGACTGCATAATTTTTTTCCTGATCCCCTGCAGAATTTACAGGTGTGGACTGTGTAGATGAGTAGTTTTAGGCTGAAAGTGTGTTACATGACATATATACCCCTCTGTGCTACAGTACATGTTGTGTAAAGAGTGGGATGGCTCAGAGCCAACAGCATCTAAAAAATGCAGAAATCATGTTGTAACAGTGCTGCCATGTGTTAGGGATGCTGCTGAGGAAGGTTTCCTCTGGGTTCCCCCAGAGTTAGAAAGATACAAGCAGAGCCAAGGGTTTAACTGCAGCTTGTGCAAGTCTGGGCTTTGGACTTTAAAGATTAACTCTGCTTTTCCCAGAGCCCAGAACTATGTAGTATCATGTGCCAAATCGTAGTAATAATTTCGGTTCTTATATGAAAAATGTGGGGGTGTGGAGAGAAATGATTGTATGTAAGTGATGTCAAGCAATGTGAAAGAAGAGAAAGTGAGCCTTTGTTTCCCTTTGTACATGATTTTCCAATCAGAGCAACCTTTGCTGCATTCAGAGACAGTACAGGACTAACAGGAAAACAGCTGTCAGCATGAAAACCAAGAACGAGTCTGTAAAATCCAGAATCAAAACTAAATAACTTGCATGAAAATAAGACTGTGAGTCTTGGATGTAAATCTTCACTATTGAATGAAATCATTGTTTTGTCAACAGAAGGGCTCATCCTAAACTGGCTACAAGTCTTTACTTAATCTTAACATCTGTGTGGTACAAGGTTTAAGCACTTAGCTGAGTTACCTCAGTACATAATGTCAGCTTTTACTGTTTGATACCCTGTGTTTATAAGGCCAACATATGCAGTCCAAGAGGTCATGTCTGTTACCTGCATAAATATCTTAAGTTTTACTGGCAGTTTTTAATGTCAGAAGTACTTATACAGTTTAAGAGGGCCTGGATTAGCATTAATTAGAATAGCTAACAGTTCCTGAGACAGTCTAAGTAGAGCTGCAATTATAGACATCTCTTCTATAAAAGTGAAGCCAAAAGATTTTAACCCAGTTTTTAATGAAGTTATATCTCCATGTCTGTGCTCCAAAGCTCTACCTTGGAAATGAAACCATATTCAGAAAAAGTCTCTCGTCTTTATCTCATGTTTGTAATCTGAAAGATGGAAGGATGAGCTGAATTTCTTGGGAATTGAATGCTACTGTTAAATCTAACAGGAACCTAGTGACAGAACTTCAGTGGACATACCTCCCCACTAGGTGCCTCTGTAGCATTTGATCCATGAGACACTGTAATTAAACATTCCTAATAAATAATATCAGGACTCTTGGCAATTGTCTCTATTGCAAAACAAACAGGCATCTCACAATGTCTGCCAGTCAACACTTTTATGGAGGAGCTGTTATTGAGGAGTTGAGATCAGGTCTGTTCCATAGTGTCTTTTTCATGTAACTACCAGGGGAAAAAAAAAGGCACTCAGAAAATAGCTTTTCAAAGGACCTGCCTTAATCTTGACCCCTGTGAATGAAAATCCTGTGTAGTGAATTGATTGCATCCTGATTCTGCAGCTTCTCACTTTACAATGCTGGCTTACAAGAGCTCTTGCAGGAAGAGCTTGTGAAAAATGAGAAGTTGTTTAAACAAGTCCTTCCTTCCTTCCTTCCTTCCTTCCTTCCTTCCCTTCCTCTCCTTACCTTCCTTCCNTCCCTCCCTCTGCTGGGCTGCTGTGGAGGTACCTAAGTCCTGCTGAATACTTTGGGATTTTTACCTTGTATTTGCCTTGCTGAGGGTTCTGCTGAAGAGAATAGACTTTGAGCTCACTAAGAAAATGCAACAAAAAATGGTGGAGGGGACCTTTCCTGGATACTAAGGGCCAGATCCTGAGCAGTCTTACAGCCACGTAGAAGCTGGTCCCAGTGTAACAGCAGTGTGGTATCTTAGCACGTGTAGTGTACAAGCTTTTGAAAAGGAAGTTGTGAGAGAAAGAAAAGGGACCACATACATAATGAAATTACACTATGAGTAACAAAAGTACCACCAAGTCTGTGGGCTTCCCTTTCTTTGGGATCTGTTTGAGCCTTCATTCCCTTGTATCTGTAATCTGTGACTGGGCATTGTTCCATTTCCATGCCTGTTTAGAAAACCCTTCCCTTTTTGGTGGTTCAGACTGTCTCACACACGAGTAGTGCCATGATTTTCCCTGTTGTGACTTACCAACATGTTGGCCAGGAACAGCCCAGTGCCAGTACTAGCCCAAGGATGTCAAGACTAGGTAGAGGTAGATAAAGATGGAAGAATTGGGAGATGAATTATGGTGGATCTTAGGAAAGCCTTCAGATGCTCCTGGGGCAACAGAAGGATGGTGGAAGCTGCTGATGGTTGCTTCCTCTCTGAGTATATTCATCCCTTCTTCAGTTTCCCACCTTGCTTTCCAGGGCTTTGAACTAGACACAATTGGCTGCTTTGATATCCTTCCTGAACCTTACATATAATATCTTTTCCTTTAATTCTTCAGAAATGGAGTGAAGCTATACAGTTCTGATTTTACTATACTTACATTCCCTACAAGTGCTCCCTGGGCCCAAGCATGGCAGCAAATTGACCACACATGTATTGTGATTTTAATCTAAATTCCTGAGAAAATGCCAAGATCCATAATTTCACCTCAAAAATCTGAACAGGTCTTGTATCAATTTTACTGCCTTGTTGTTCTATTGCTTTAGAAGAGCTTTGCCTGAATACAGAAGTATTTCCTGGTAACTGAGCAAATCACAGGTTTACTGATGAGTGTGAAGTCTTGCTGCCTTGAAACGTGAGCCCACTGGGCTGGAATGGCTGGGTTCTGAGAAGAGAGGGGGAAAAGCTAAAAAGTTCCTCTCTTAAGAAATTGGTTTGTGATTTGAAGGAATTCTAGAAGTGTGTGGGGAGGTAAACATGAGATGAAGCCTAAACCAAAACTCCAGTAATTTATTTTGAAACCAAATTTAAAAACCAAAAAGATTCTAAAATCTCATCATGCCCTTTTATTAAAGGCTAACACTACATTCCAGTGAATTTTCTAAGTGTTTTAAAAAATTAAACCAGTATGATTTCCTCTTGATCTTTCTTGAGTTCAACTCATGACCGTTGCTATGAGGAAGTCTGCTGCTGATGTTTTCCATGAAGTTACACTGTATTGCTTATATGTTACAATTTATACAAATTGAACTTCTGCCAATTACTTCTGTGCCCACTATAATCTTGATGTCAAAGACAGATCAGAAATATGAGAGTGATGTACTGATGAGCTGCCTTTGGTAGGTGATTGTTTTTTGTTTTTGTGTTTGGTGTTTGTTTTGTTTTAGTTTTTTTTTAAACAAAGGCAATGAGCAAAAATTTTTTTCATTGAACTTTCTGTAATTAATTCAATTTAATGTCAAGTGTTGGATTTGTAGACACTACTCTAGTCCCTTTCAGACCTGGCTGGAAAATCACTATGATAGAGAAGTTAAGGATTTCCTCATCAAGGGAAGACCCCACTTGATGGTGAAGCAAATCTAGACCCACCTCTTGTTTAGAGAAATGTGAATAAATTTGCCCTCTGGCATTTTTTATCTGCAGGAAAATCATTATCCTTCCCAGTCTTCCTGTGCAGGTAGGGGACTGGGTATGTTACAGATGTTACAGAAGGCACCTCTTCTTGCCTTGTTGCTTCAGGTTTGTGGCTGGCACACTTTATTCATACCCAAATGTCCACTGAGATAATATGTAAGAGTAAACCCAGTGCATCTCCAGTCACATAAAGCTGGCTTAATTTTCTGTGAACTTTTTTTGCTTTTAGTCACTACATATATGTGTATATGCCTGTACTTACTTGAAAAGTGTGTACTTTCATATGTAATAAAAGTAAAGGACAGAGTATAAGGCCTGCACAAAAGCACAGATTTTTTTTTTTTTTTTTTTTT
>WEIU01006742.1:1648-11686 GCA_013389925.1 Aegithalos caudatus
ATCTTTTACTTTTAGAAAGAACTGGGAAGTCTTTAGTCCTGTTTTCTGAGACCCCGCAATCAAACTCTCTTGGCCTCATACTTTCAAGCACATGGAACCATGGGGAGCCCTGGTATGAGGGTACTCATTACCTCTTTCAGAAGTTAATGGCAGCATTTCTAACAAGGAATTTTATTTTGTCAAGAAAGCTATCTAGATAGTGTCTGAAACATACCACTTTAGTCACTAACTTTTGTTACCAGATCTTGAGGCAAAGTCCCAGATCTGGCTTTAATAGGTTCACAAAAATTACAGTTAAACTTCCATGACTTTATTTCTCTTTAATATTGTAAATTCTGCTAAATTTAAATAAAGCTTTTCAAGTAGAAGCATCTTTGAGATACTGCTAACTGATGATATAGCCTTATGTCACAGCTTTCCAAATAAACATGACTAAACTTGCACTCAAGGTATAAAGTGCTCACTTTTCCTTGAATGAATAAGTAGCTCCAAGCTCCAAATGAATGCTTTACTTTCCACTCCTCCTACTCTTCCTCCTCCTCTCTTAAATCCTACCCACCAGGAACCTTAGCTAATGAGGAAAAACACAAAATAAGAAAACAGTTAAAGATACTCTGTAAGGACTCAAGGACCCCAAGCAGAACAGATCACCATTAAGATAACAAAACACATGAATATACACTCCAAATTCCAAACTATTTTAAGGGGTTTTAATACTTACAAAAGCAGTAGAACAGTCCTTTTGTGCATATTTATTACTCTAATATGTATTAGCAGACTAATGTTACCAATTAGGAGACAAGATACTAAGTAAGCACCTCAGTGTTTTATACAGTCAGAAGATACCATCATTTTTACTCCTTATTCACCCTTAACTGTGATAGAGCACAGTTGTTACACTAGTAACAAAAGAGCATTAACTTGTTCAGTGTTTCAAAGATTATGATAATCATGTAACAAATTTACTACTCAATGGATATTCTGAGGTTATGCCAAGAGGGAAAAAAAAAAAGTAGCAATTATCCTGAATATTGTTACTATTTTCTCATTTATTACTTCTCCACATAAAGTATCTGTTTCTTTACCTTGTTCTCAAGTACATTTTTCATCTTCACCTTGACAAGCCACCTTCTTGCCAAATGCTTGCCAAGAACAGAAGAAAATTGAATATATACTTAGATAGGATGTAACAGTAAACATAATTTCCTGCTTTAAAGAAAATCTGTTACCAGCCCTCCAAAAATAAATTTTAAAAAGTTTATTAGGAAAAAAGCAATTTTTTAGAAACTTCAGAAAGGCCCAAGAGTAGCAAAGATTCTATGAAAATTAAAAACATACATTATTTATTCCTTTCATCTTATTTTTCAGTATACCTTGTTGAGTAATCAGTAGCCTGTTGAGAAACAGGCTGGTTTATAGGTTAGTATTAAATTAATCTACACACATTGGCAGTCCTGCACTTAAGAATAACTTCCATCTTCATTTTAGACTGGTGTGCTTACAAGCAGTGTTGATTAGTGTTCATTTTTTATTTGGAAACTTTTCACATAAAAACAAGTTTGCCTGGTTCTCTGTGTGCCTACATCCACAGATACAACAAGAAAAACAACTATTGTAGAAAACTGCCTGTCTACATGCACACTTTTCAAAACAAAACAAATTCTGTATCTTCTCCTGGAAATAAAATCAAAGGAGGCAATTTTGCCAAAAGAAAGAAATCAATATTGGCTAAGCAACCTGTGAAATCTGACAAACTAAATAGCTGTCAACTAGATGGCTGACATATCACTCAATGTTTAGACTAAAAATTCTCCTGGAGAAAGTCCACTCTTCTATTTTGGTGCTCTATATTTGTTTCTTCTATTTGCTCTGATAATTGGTAATTTAACAGAGTTACCTTCTGAATTACATTATTGGGTCTCACAGTAAGAGGATCTCAGTCTTCATCTTTAAGCGACTGTGGCCTCCAGCAGGACTAGTTCTGTGAACAGCATATATATTAAACCTCTTGCACAGGTTTCATCTGAGTATCACTGCAAACTGCAAAATGCTACATCCAATTGCATTCTGTTGCTCTGCAGGTCTAGAGAAGACTTGATTCCCTGAGGAAGCAAGCTTTGCTGGGATTCATACAAGATCTCCCTTTCTCAGATAGTCTGTAAACATCCCATCTCCCTCTCCTTGCAGAAGGACTGTATGATCACAATAAAGCTTTCTGCTACCCGAGGGTTGTTGAGCACTGGAACAGCTCCCCAGGGAAATGGTCACAGCACCAATCTGAGAGAGTTCAAGAGCATTTGGATAATGTTCTCACGTACACGGTGTGACTCTTGGGGATGGTCCTGTGCAGGGCCAGGACTTGGACTTGATGATCCTTGTGAGTCCCTTCCAACTCAGCATGTTACGTGATGTCCATTTATCAGGCTTCATGACCCTAAAAATATTACTTATTTGCCTCACAGAAAAATTAATTTTAAAACTTTCTGGTTCCAATAGCTTATCTTGTAGCAGCAGATTTTCCCTCTAACTTACCCCACTTCAATAGGCTTGAAAATAAAAGAATAAAACCCTCTTTAATGAGAAAAGCAGAAATAATATCTCAGCACATCCCTCTAACTCTTGTCTTCTGCACATAGGAAGCTTGAATGCAGGAGTGGTATCATTGAATTTTACATATCTTATTTGTTACCTTTCCATAATGAACCTTAACAGGGCAAGAAGGCAGTCAACTATACTTTCAAATACAAAATATGTAAGTACCAACCCACATAGGATTTTTTAGAACAAATTGAACAAAAAATCTGATCACAATCCACTGGAAGCCACTCCTGAAAGGAACACAACAAAGAAGTTACTAATACTTCACTAGTACTTTTTAAAGAAGTTACATTTAAGAGGGGAAAACAGGCAATAAAGTAAAGCACCTTTACATCTCCGGCAGAAGACTCTTTGCAATTCAGCAAAGTACCAAAACATACAATGTCCTAGTTTAAAAGAATTTCAATGTCAGCAGTAGTCAGAACAAAATCCAGCAAGATCCACATAAAGCTGTCTGTACCAGAAGACAGGGAATCATATGGATGTGCAAAATCGACATTTGTTTCCAAGGCAATTAGGCAAATTCCAGATTTGACCAGTGCACACTAATGTTAAGCAGATCAACATGACCTACCAGAACAAAAGCCAGATTTGAAAGAAACAGGGGACTGCTAGCTCACCCTGTAACTACTTGCTTGCTCTTCCATATATGAATTGCTTTCCCCTTATCAGTGATCTACCACAGAGGTAACAACAACATACCTCAAAATACAGCCGAAGCTAAAATTTACATCCTAGGCATGGTGAACAGAAGCACAAACAAGTACACAGTTTTATAGAAATGGAGGAGAGGGAAGGGGGTGTGAAGCACATCTCCGTTCAACGTATTTCCTCAGTAAGGTTTATGTATTGCAATCTAGTGTTTGAGGAATCAAGTTTTTGGGGGTTTGCGCTAACAAAAATTAATGTTCAAATATGCTTGGATTTAGTCTTCTGGACAAACTAAAGAGCCCCTTCACTCAGTCCAGCTCATTTTCAGCTGACTTCTATGACAACCACAGAAATAAAGATGACACGAGGGAAACAGAAGCTAAAACAACTAATAAAAGAATAAATGCAACTCTGGAAAGAGACAATACGTCTGTTCACGCCTTCCAACTACAGAAGGCAAAACTGTCTCTGGTATCTGGCAACATAAAAAAAAAATTTACAGCACCTTGCAAAAAGTCCAATTATTTCTAACATCCCTTTAGCTTCACTAACAGTTGCAGTAACATCACGTATCAATTATGTATGGGTCTCTGATACAGAAATCTAAATATTACATAAGTTAGATCTTATTTTGCAGGTTACAAGAAAAAGAATGAAATGCTGGTTCTGTTTACATCAATTTCAAAATTTTTATTAGTCTCAATTTCACATTAAACCTAAATTTCACATTAAGTTTTCATGACAGTCAGAAGCTCATCCACGTAAGAGCTTACCAAGTAACTACATCAGAAAAATTAGACCTTTTAGCAATAATGGTAAATTCTTATTAGATTAAATTTATTGTTTGTACCCATTCTCCTACACCAAATATGCCAGCTAATGCATCACTCCACATCTTGTGGAATACACAGGACAGAGAGTGAGAAAGACTTGTGCAGCATAGCTGATCTGATACACAGGATGCCATAGCAGGAGCAAACAGAACTTTGAAGATTACAGAAGATAGGATTAAACCTGCTTACAGGAAGAGAAAAGATTTAATCAGCCTCTGCAAGCAAGAGATGTTGTAAAATTTATGAGTTGTCTGTATGATTCTTAACTTGATTATTGTAGTAGAGAATTTTTAACCTTCCTGAAATGGTATATAAGGTTTGGGAAAATCAGAGTAAAATTAAATTCTGATCATCTAATCAGTCTTCTCGTCTCTCCATCGTCAATAGGTTATCTGACACAATAGAGTTATCTGGGTCATCTGACTATACAGTTTTCATTACCCAATTCTAGCAAATATACTCTCACAAAGCTTCATGTAAGCCAAAGCAAGGTGAATGAATCATAGTTACCTAGAAAATGAGCAATTTTTCTACCATATATAAATACTACTTTTTCAATTAAACTTTTACATGTAGTTACTACAGTCTCCCATAGCTCAAAACCGATATTAGAGATTTTAGACTTTCTTCAACCTCTTCTCTACAGAAGAACACTTCAGAAAAGAAATGATCTGCAGCAGCTCAGGGTGAGTCAGCAGTGTGTGCCCGGGCAGCCAGGAGGGCAAACCCCATCCCGGGCTGCATCAGGCACAGCAGCACCAGCTGTGCTTGGGATCATCCTGCTGGATTCAGCCGTGCTGCGGCCTCACCCTGAGCCCTGTGTGCAGTGCTGGGCCCCACGGGTGAGAAGGGTGGGAAGGTCCTTGAATGGTCCAGAGGAGGACAACAGAGCTGCTGGAAGGGCCGGAAGGCACCTCCTGTGAGGAGTGGCTAAGGGCTCTGGGATTGTCTGGTTTGGAGAGAAGGAGGCTCAGGGGTGACCTCAATGCTCTCTACAGCTTCCATGGGGGGACCTGGAAGTGCTGGTTTGTTCCCAGGATTTCCCAGTAGCTGGAAAAGTGCGAATGGTTCCAAGCTTCATCAGGGGATGTTCAGACTGGACACTGGGAAATCTTTCTTTACCAGGAGAGTGGTCAAACACTGGAATAGGTTTCCTACAGATTTAAGTTTTGCTCCATGCCTGTCAAATGCCTTAAAAAGAGGCATTTGGCCAAAGTTAACATTTGTTCACCTGTGAATTGGTCAGGCAGTTGGACTAGATGATTTTTGTTCCAACAAAATAGTCCATTCTGGTCTGAACATAAGCCAAACCAATCACCCAAATTTCCATCATCACATAATCTCCTCTTCTATCACTTTGCAATGATCAAGCAGTATCAAAGTATAGCATTTACTTCCACCTATATGTACGAAAATTACAAGGGGACAACAGGAAAGCCTAAAAAAGTTCCTGCCAGAGCACATTCTTCCTCCAGCTAAGCTGTGGGGGATGGGAGGAACAGCAAGAGAGACACAACCTATTTCCAAGCAGAGAAGCATGACTTGCCTTTCTTCCTTAACTAAATAATGAATGAACACTAAGGGGCTTCGTATTTCCAACAATGCTTCTTTAATAGCCATGCAACTGATAAATTCAAGCTTTCCCCCTGGCTTACATAGGTGTATGAAAAGAAGACATATATTCCAAGCTCTTTATCTCAAGTATTGAACACAAAGTAAAATACTGACTATGTTACTGATATCCAGAGCTACTCATACAGTCGGGTTGTAATTCTTATACTAAGAATTTTTGTAAGAACCTCTAATATTTATTTAGTAATGAAGCACATACCTTACATTGGAATCCCTCAATTCTACAGAGTTAAAGCATTTTTGCATAAGGAAACAGAGGAACAAACAGAAAACAATTTGTTCAAAGTCACTGAGGAAACAAATGACAAAAGGGATAAAACACACATATCTCATATACTCTAGCCTGTTAGGAAACACTGTTTTTCAAGAATTTCCTCAAAGATTATCTATTATTCACCGTAAGCTCCTCAAGCATGATATGACAATTTATGCAATGACAGTCAATATTCCACCAAAAAGAAAATGACCACACAAGAATCACAGAAAAGTATTTGCTTTTCAGTTACACATACTTACCTTTTATATTACACATACTTACCTTTATATGAACTCTAGTGACAGCTTAATAAGTGTAAGTAAAAAAATCTGTGAAAAGTAGTATTCAGAGTCTAAAGTGAAAGCAAGCTTGCAAATGAAAGAATGCACTTCTCTGGCATAAAGGAAAAGAGTCTTACACTTCCCCCACTCTCTCTATCAACTCACACTTAGAAATAGCCACAGAATAAAATCTTCAGAATAGAAATGTATTTATGGCACTAAGTACACCTGACAGAAAAAGAAAATTGTATTCTTCAGAAGAATAAAAATAACCTCATGACATTCACATCAACATTTACACCTTTTTGTTGTACATTATCTCAACACATTCCCACAGATACTTGTCCCTGGAGTCCATTGACAAGGTTTCATGCTATTCACAGGCATTAAATCAGGCTATTCATTCTTTGCAAACAAGAAGAGATAAGTTTCCTCAGAAACATCTAAAGCAAAGACTTTTGGTCATTCACTCAGTCAAACTCATACCACAGTAACAATTAGCTATGTGGGCATTTAGACTGAAGACAGGGAACTAACATTCAAATTGATGAGACAATGATTTGTGGAATTTTCAGTCAATTATTCCTGCATATTTTATGAGCATTTACTTTTCAATGTGCTATAGAGGATCCTCTGACTTGTCAATGATGCCTCTGTCGCATCCGTTCATGAAAACCTCAAAATTTTTCCCCTGGCATGAAATTAAAGCTGTATTTTTCTCTTACCTTACAAGAAGGGAGCTTCTTATGAATGCAGTCAGTTGATGATAAATGAAAACTTCTAATGTACAGCATAGAAAAAACATACTAGCTAGTGGTATGTCTCTTAGTTTCTTCTCCTTGGATACCCATATATGTAAATTTAGTTGATACCTTATTACAGTCCTATCTGGAATACTTCAGTACTGCCACGTAGTTAATCAAGATTTATAAAAAAACATCTCCAATGAATCTACTAATAAGGAGGAAGGACAGCACTACAATTTGGCTTTAGGAATCAGAAACCTAAGAATCAAATTCTCACTTCTGACACATCTAACACACAACTCTAATGAAAACACTGAAGTTATTTCAGTAAGGCTAATTCTGCTTCACCTCTGCAGAAGTCTGATTAGTTCTGCGGTTTTAAAGAATGGTGCATTTACTTATATACTCATTTACTTTAAAAAAAACAAAAAAAACAAAAAAAAAACAAAACAAACAAACAAAAAAAAAACCAACACAATCTAAAATCAAATATTCAGTAACATCAGATTTACTCAATTTACTTTTTTTTAAAATTTTTATTTATTCCTCTCAAAGATTTACAAAGTTCCTTTTGCTGCAGTAGCCTTGTGGGCTTTATTTTGCAAGATTACCATAATTATGCTGTCTGTGCAGTCTACACTTGAGCAAGCAATCTGTCTTTAGACTGCCACTAGTAAAATTATGAAATGATAGCTCACAGTATTGCTTAGAAGTATAATTTCTATTGGAAATTAAAAATGCATGAAAAAGTACTATGTCACAACCCTGCAACCATATGCAAGGCCGATAGTTACAAAACTAACAGAAACCTCTCACAAACAGCATCTGACGTAAGGCCACTCTTCATCATTACACAGAGTAAAAGCATTCTTAAACAAATTTTAAAGAAGCTGTAACCAAAACTTCCGAAATTCAGAAGAGTAAATTATTATTGTTAATATAATTAATCTAGATTTCTCTTTATTACTTTATTATGTTTAATGAGTTTGTGATTAATACAATACTAATAAAGAGTATTTTGCACCTTCAAATCATCACACACCATTTGTCATAGCCATCTAAGATCAATATTATTCCTACAGCAATACACATAAAATATTACTAATTTTTAAATATTCTGCAATACTTGCAAAGTTATCATTCATCTTCAAGGACAGAATATTTAACAAACTGTACATTCCTGTAACTTAGAAAGTAGACTAACTGCATGGTCCTAAAGTGTTCTTTGAAGCTGGTGGTATGTCTCACCAATTCTCAAGCACAAAGAAATTTTCTAATTTCCAAAGCTGCATGAAAGGAATTACAGATTTTTAACGAGTACCATTGTCTTCATTTTAATAACATTAACAATGACAGAAATTTATTATAGCATTAACTGAAAAATATGATCTGTGAATAGCTTTCTTGGTTTAAGATTTGAGTTTTGAGAGCTGTTCTACCACCTGTACATGTGGCAAGATCTTTACAATCTGGCACACTTCTGTGCATTGTTTAGATCAGATTGGCACAAACCATGCTCAAAAATAATTTTAAAAAAAATCATTTGATAAATCAAAGACTTTATTTGGGAACAATCTCATGCAACATATATGTCTTCCTGTAAACACAGAAAATTATTCCATGTATATCAAAGGATCCTAACACTTTCTGAGTTCTTGTTTCAGGAAAGAACTTGCTTCACTATCTCTGTCACCATTCTCAAGATCCTCTACCCAAATGTCTTTTGTAAGACATCCTTGCCTAAAGCAGCACCTTCACAATTGTAGGGCAGTACACTGAAACATATGTCTTAGGGAAAAAGAAGAGATTATAGTTTAAAAGCACACTGAGCACCCAAGGCTGTTCCACTGATGGAACAACTGTGTCCAGTGCCTTCAATGGGGTATCCTTTGTTGCTGTAACTCCTCATAACATCACCCCTATTCCCACCAGTGTCCTTTTTGACACTTTCACCCATGGCATCCTGTGGTAAATTTCACGTGCACCCTCCCAGCTGGTCCATATGCATGTGCTGACCAGATGGAATCACATAATCATACAATGTTAAGGAGGTGGAATGAACCTTACAGATTATCTAGTCCCAACCTGCCCTGCCACACTAGACAAGGTTGCTCAAGGATTTATGCAACCTGGCCTTGAACACTGCTAGGGATGGGGTATCCAGAACCTCCGTGGACAGCCTGTTCAAGTGTCTCACCACCCTCACAGGAAAGAATTTCTTCCTAGTATAAAACCCGAAGTTCCCCTCTTTCAGTTTGAACCCACAGTCCCCTGATGAAGAGCCCCTCTCCAGCCTCCTTCAGATACTGGAAGGTGGCTATGAGTTCTCTGCACAACTTTCTCTTCTTCAAGCTGAAAAGTCACAACTTTCTCTGCCTGTCTTTGTAAGGGAGGTGATCCAGTCCTGGAGGACTACTGCCCAACAACATGGGGAATATCAGTCTTTCTCTTTGACCCTGCCTTCAAATCACCATTAAACCTTTATCCTGCTTTCAAGCTTGGTTAAAATTATCATGTTAAATCCTTAGTAGCCAAAGAGAAGGAGTGGCATAATCACACACATCTCACTTCCTGAGGAAACTAAGATAAAAAGCACAGAAGTTATTACCAAAACTTGATCCATGCTTGTAAGTGATAAGACAACCTTCGGGCCGGTTTCCGACCCCGGCTTTCCCAGCGCCACGTTCCCTGGAGTCTAGTCCCTGCGGGGCCCAGCCTCGCAGGCGCCACCGCTGCCCAGGAGGTGGCAGCAGTGAGCACCCGCCCGAGGCCCTCCCAGGTACGCCAAAATCCAACGTTGCCGTCCATGGATTTGGCAGCGCCTCGCGCTGTGCCTTCAGCCATGTCTCCATCCCTGCTTCAAATACCGTATGATGATCAATTCTTACGACACAACTTTTCAATCTTGAGCGAAGAAGGGGATATGAACGTAAATAATTCATGTAACTCAGAACATAAACTGAATTATTTTATTGGGGCCAGATAATAAAGCTTTCTTTTCAAAAAAGAGATGGGGGATGGTTCCGGAACCTTTAATTACG
>WEIU01006754.1:12825-30586 GCA_013389925.1 Aegithalos caudatus
TGTGTGGTTGCTGGATGAGTTCAAAATCATGTGGCTGCCAGAACTTTTAATTTGTGTCATCTATGTTTCTGTATGAGAAATCATGTGTATAGATGCTGCATTCAAGAGTCGTTAGGTGTACTAACACATTCATGTCTCTGCATTGATTTTATTAATAACTATGTGAGAAAGTGTAAATTACAGGAGACTTCTGAGCCTGGATTTTCTTTTGAATTGATGTCTGTTTTGATCCTGCACTAAGGTGTTGGTCATGAATTGCACAAGTGGTCATGAATTGCACTCTTATTTTCCTAGTGGAAGCAGAAAAAAAATTAAGGCTTATAATATAGGGATAAAATTATTTAATCACACAGAATCAAATTCTTGAGTAAAAACAGTGACTTTGTAAGGATTTTTTTTGTGTGTGTGTCTTCTCTTTGGTATTCCTTAACCAGCAAGCTGTGCTATTGTGTGGTACATGCTTGGTGTTTGAAAACTGATGGATTAATTGCATTCAGTGTGCAAACATCTGCTTCCACCAAAGTGCTGCCTGAAGTGAGAAGCATCTTGGCTCGAATTTTGAACGTGGTTGGCCTATGGATAGCTGGTATAATACGGGTTAGCAGTCTTCTATTTCTGTTAAATTATTAGCACTGATTTTCCATACAGCTCGTTACTTTCCTCCAAATAGTAGGAAAATGCATGTGCATTTTGGACAGGGACTTCCACAGCAGAGCATAGCAGAGCCTTTAAAAAAACCTCTCTGTTCCTCCTGGTGTCGCTGTTGGTCTGGCTAAAGCCTGTGCAAAGGCAGCCTCTGCATTTGCTAGCCAGCTGTGTAGAACACAGACCTCTTTGTCTGAATGTTTTTTATGTTCCAGTACATCTGGGACTGCTGCCTCTGAGCTAGTAATTAAATACACTCTATTCTGCTAAAGCCTCTGTTGATTAGTGCAATTGTTATATCAAACATTAACTCCAAAAGCCAAAGGTTAAAAATAATAGTGTTTCAGCCAGGAAGAACAAATGGTTTAATGCCTACTTTACCCAGTATGCTGCTGTTGTCTGGCATTACAGCTCTTTTCCTGCAGCATGATTTAAAGGTGGACCTAGGAGGAACAAACAGCTCAAGTTAGATCTCTGAATTTCAGAGGAAGGCACATCCTTTCATTACATTAATGTCTGGAAAGCTGGCAGTACCTGTGAGTTTTATGTGTTTCATGCTTCCCTGACACTCTCCTTATAGGTGACCCAAACCTCCACAGCTGTGATAGTGAAACTAACTTCGCCTGCTCGCTTGTTGAGCAGTGTTTCAGAGGTAATTAAATGGCAATGTCTGAGTTTAATAATGGGAGATGAAGGAGGAACAGGATAAATATAAGCTCTCTTGCTTCTAAGGATTTTTTTTAATCCACAAACTGTTATAAAGTGATTATTGTTTTCTGTCTTCCGTGGATTTTATAAGGCTACTTATTCACTGGCCTGATTTAGACTGACCTATAATACAAACTGCTCAGACCAATGTGGCAGCTGTACTAGAAAAATCTGAAATGTGTAGCATATACTTCTTCTTTGAGTTGTATTTTGTCTTAACTTTATTTTTTTTACCACAGTTGCTGATATTTTAAATAACACATTTTCCACAAGAAGTGTCCAGGACTCCTGTAGAATCCCAGAATATAAACCTCCTTCTAGCTCCTGTGTGACTGTATTCACTTAAAACTCTATGTGCTCATGAATATATGTTGGGAAGATGGGAGCTATCTGTTTGACCTAGACAGCAGTTTATTTATGGTCTTGGTTTAAACCAGAACAAATAGCAGAATAAGGTTTTGGTGATGTTTCATGAAACAGTGTAAATCAAATTATCCTCTGAAACTTTGCTGCTGTAGTAAATCTTTGTAGGTTAAAAATCCAGCATGAGGACTTAAGTTTGGCTTAACCAACAGTAGGTGCTGTGACTCTGTTTTAACTACTTGTATTCTTCCCATATTTTTTAGTTAGCTGTGTTACTGATATATTTAATTTTTTTCCCTGCCAGTTTAATGCTGAAGTGATTCCCTGCAAAGTCTGAAAAGCACCTTAGTTTTGCTGAATAATGTGTTAGAAGATACCAAGCCCTTGCTGGCTGCAGAAAATGAAAGGGCTTTGAGAGAGAGGATGAGGAATTCAAAATCACCAGAAAAGATGATGAGATGCTCATGATGGAGAAGCCTGTGGGAAAAGCACAGGCAGGATTGTAAACAGGTAAGACCCAGTACCAGGATTTTAACTGCTGGGTATTACATTTGGAATGCTGGGGAAGGTCAGACTATTCCAAGTGGGAGGTGGGAAAGAATGCACAAAATAGGATGAATTGAATGAGCGTGGTTTTGGATATATAAAAGGATAAGAGTATTACTGTGTGAGAAAAATGCAGGGAAAGGAGCCAGATGTAGTTTAGGCTAACAAGTTTGCATTTATGGCAGATGAAACATAGATAGACATTCACTAAGGTAAAGTATTGCTCCAAATCTCCAAATCTGTTCAGAATTCATTGACTGGAGCATGAATTTAATAGGCTGTCGAAACTATTTATTGTGATTAAGGAAAAAACCCCACCAAGAGCACAAAGGAAGGCATCTCAGAACCTCAGAACAGAAGAAACATTGTTTTGATGGTTGTGTTCCTCTTAATGTGCTCTTTGCTGTAAAAAATGTCCTAATGTCATGAAGCATGTTTTGTGAAAAAAAGCCCCAAGCCAAAACACCACACCAGTCTCTTTTTTCTGTGTTTTTAAAAATCATCTCTGATGTTGCAAACTGTGCATTTCAAATCTCTGTGAGATTTATGTCACCATTGTTTGTCTAAGTACTCTGGCTTGCATGCTGATCGTATAATTTTCTCTTCCGGCTGTTCCGACTGCCTTCTTTATGAACAACTTATGAAAGTTCACAGAAAGGGTAACTCTTCCTTGTACTTAGCCTGTGTTATTCCTGTGGGAAATAGTAAATTTGAAGAATATCATGCACAATTTTTTTTTGAATTCTCCACACCACAAATTTCCTAAGTAAATGAGAAGGTTTTAATTCCTCAATCTTAGCTTTTTTTTTTTTTTTAAAAAAAAACAAAAAAACAAAACAAAAAACCAAAAAAAACCCCACAAAAAACTGGGATGAGACATTAGTGTTTTGGAGTCTGCTGAATATGCAAAAGAGGAATGACATTTCCTGGTTTTTAATGCCTTTCAGCTAGTCAGAAAACATATTTTGAATTCTGTACTTAAACTGCCAAGAAAACTTCTTCTGCAATGTGGGTTAAAACATGGAGGAAGCCATGATCTTTCATGATTTGTTTCCCAGAAATTGGACAAAGTTCTGTTGTAGAAATTTAGCAGATATTATGCAAGTCAAAACAATTATGTTTCCCCTAAACACCTGTAGACTGCCATAATAGTCTCTATAGCATCTCCACGAACTTGCTGTTTAAAAAAAAATTATCTGTTTCATCATTCTGTAGCTTCTCATTCCTTGGTACTGAGGGATTAGTCAACTTTTGTTATAGTTCAGTAAATCATGAATGCAGAGCCAAAAATATTTGTGCTCTTTCTTCTTCTGAATTTGTACTGTTTCTGTTTGTATAATTCTGTCTAATTACTCTAGATTGGTATTTCCTGGGGATAGAGAATCTGGATCTACCAGATCAGACTAAGTCTTAGTCTTAACTAAGACTCAAAATAATATTTTTTGCTCTCTTCCACCCAGGCAAGATGAATACAGTGAGTGCAGCCAACACACAAAAATCTCATTTTTCCCAATCTGTTCTGATAATTTCCTTCACAGCTTTTTCCCAGAAGAGTGGGTATAAAAAGCTGTATTTTTCTCCAATATGCTTTTCTGCTGTCTTACTTGTCCAAGAAAAAAGCTATTTGTTCTTTCCTGCTGCCCTTCCTGCCCGCTGTGGAAGCCTGCCCCCCAGCTGGGGTGCCCTCCCAGTTTCTCATCAGCAGGGCTCACTGCCAGGGATCAGAAGTACCAAGTACCAAAGGCCTCACACTGCGTGAGCCACAAATGTGATGGCTTGACTGCAGCATATCCTGACTGCCTGGTGAGAGCAATCCAGGAGCATCCTGGGCTGAGCAAGATCTGCTCCTGTCTACAAGATTTCCAGAGGAATTATTATTGCTCCACAGCCACACAGTGCAGTGACAGATTTCAATATGAAGAGAGTTCTTATACACAGATGTGGTCAGAGAATTACAAAGTATGATTTTAGCTTATGCATTGAATCAGAGGCTGAACAGGATCTTGGTTAAACTGTTGCCTCATCCTGCTGTTTCCCACACAAGGCATGCGCTTCCCTCTGAAACAGTGGTGTTCTCCCTGTGGCCCACCAAAAGGTCTGTATCAGTAGCTGTCCCAAAGCATTTGTCAGCCTGATTTGGTACATTTTCTTTGAGCCAGGACAAGGAATCTAACAAAACCTAGCTGGTAACTCTTTTCTTTTTTGTCCAGGGATGTCCTATCCAGTGGTTGGTCCTATCCAACCTTGGCCTAAAGGTAGGAAAGTGCTGCTAAAAGAGAAATAGGTACCTAAAACAGCATCTTCCACATCTACCCATAAGATATTAGTGTGTTATTACCCCAGACTTACCATTCCAGTTTCACATTCCTGCACCAAAATGATTACTCAGGTGCCCTAAGCTATTTAGCAAAGCTGATGCAGCAAAGGTGAAGCAACATATCTTTGCAATGTGGACTTTGCACAAAACAACTCCAGCTGATTTTCCTGGAAGTAACTAAGAGATACTGCACCACAGATATACTGGTAGGGATGGGAAGCAGCAGCACATGACCAGGAAGGTAGTGGTGGTAGGGTGACAGTAATACTGGTCTTTAAGGAAAGCAGCTGCTGGCAGGCTGGACAACAGTCACAGCTGGCTTCACTTAAGCACTTAATGGCAGAGGGAATGGACATGCGCATGAATCTGAAGTGACTCAGGCAGATGAATGACCAAAACCGTAAGGATCAGGCAGTGCTGATTTCTTTACATTAATTTTTAAGCTCAGGAAAGGCACCAGAGTTGTGTAGAAGCCTAACTTACTGCTGCTGACAGATCTGGTCTGTTGTCTGTGGCTCCCTGGGGAAGCACAGAGGTACAGGACAGGTGTACAGAGAACTTGCCTCAGAATATTGTTGCAGTTTCCAATATTGCTTCACTTTACATGAAATAAAATTACAGAAACAATAAAGGGGAAAAGTTGTAATGTCAGCAAAACTCCTAAAACATTATTTTAGGCATTGCTCAACATGCCTGCATTTGATACTGGGCTTTTTTACAGACTCTTATCCATATCTCTGGTAGAAAATTATCTGGTTTTGGATGGGCTACTATTTAGAAGATGAGCTTTTGGATCTAGGTTACATCTGGTAGAAAAAGATGAAAAATGGAGGCAGAGGATGGTCTATAAGCAGGACGAGGGAGCAGCAAAATACTAGAGCTCTCAGTATTCAGCTACAAGCAGTCTCATACCCTTAGTCCTAAACTTAACACAAATCTTATAATTTTTTAGTTCAATTAGACCCCAACCCACAAACTGCTTTTGTGGTAGCATTTACTGTGATGGTCAGAGTGACTGCAAAATCAGAAATCCATTAAGAGACTTGGGATAGAAGTGTTCATACAAGAACTTGGTCTTTCACACAGCATTCTTCCTTATAGCTATTACTATTAATTTGAGTCTTTAGAAGTGACCATTTTCAAGTCAGTTAATATAGATTGTATTGTTTCCTTCATGTGTTCTGTCAGTGGTATCACTTAAAATACTTTTTGGGAAAACCATAGGACATGTCTTCATGTGAGTATCATAAGCCAGTGTTGAGGCATTTATGCTTCATGTTTCATTTGTGAGAGGTTTATGGTTCATTATATATGTCATGGAAACAGCTGTTAGTACAAGCTGACTTTCTTCCCACCTTGCCCTTGCTCTGGAATGAGCCCATGTGTGCACATTGCCATGATAGCAAGCTCTAAGTATAGGAAGAATTCAGAGCTGTTTTTTTGCCCTGAATGCCAGGTCCAGCACGTAAGCTTGTAATTAAGTTACTCATTACTTTTTCTTCTTGGAGGGAGCCTTTATCCATCTTCCTGTAGACAGTGTGAAGAGCTGATTTTAAATTTTGTACTTGACAGCACACTGGAATGATTTGCCTTTAATCTACGGCTAAGCACTGCTAAAATACCTAGTCAGTGGAAAATTACCTTATCAATATCACTAAGTGAGAACAGGAGTTGAAGTCTTTATTGTATACGCCAAACTACCTGCATTACCAAAGACTAACAAATCCTTGTTATGAGGTTTAATGTAGAATGTCACACCTCCAGAACATGATGCAGTTACTACATCGTCATGACACGAGCTTGCTGTTTATGTAAAGAAAAGCATATTTTTGAGTTTAAGAACATAATGAACATTTAAGTAGTTTCCAAATGGACTTAGTACAGAAACTGGAAAGACAAGAAGGTCACATAGACAGTAAGATACATGAGCAGAAGCTCTACTCACAGTGGACAAATTTAAAGAAACCATTGGGGGAAGAGCTATCTAGACTGAAGTCACAGAGGCTGGCAGCTAGTGTCAGCCTAGTCAGTATGAAATGTATATGGAGGGCAATCTTTTCTATAGCAACTCTCTTCAAGAACTAATTTCCAAGTTATTTGGCACAGGTGTTTACTTAGTGAACAGACATCCAACTCGGTGGACTTTTTGGGCACAAGTACTGCCCATTGTGGGGAAAGAGATAATGCATTTTTACATATGATACAAGAAAAGAATTTTTAACTTCAGTAAGTGATAGCTGGAATATTCTTGTCCATTTTGTCCTTGAAACACAGTCTTAGGAAAGGCTCTACTAACATACCTTGAATTCCTGCTCAAAGTCTGCTTGCTAAGGTGCTGCATCCTGACTCGTTTGTAAATTTTAATAGATGTGAAACTAGGTAGAGGAGAAAAAAAAAACCCCTGCTTCTGATTATCACACTAACCCTGCTAGTATCCTCTCATAGCAAACTTCTAATCAGTTCCTTCTTGGGATGATCCCTTTTGAGGTTAGTACCAACAGCAGGTGTAGTCAAGATCTTATAAACGCTAGCTCTAGCCCTTGTCACCCAAATAATTTGAGATTATTTGAGATTATTCATCCAAGATGAATAGGCATAGTCTCAGCGGCCAGTTTGACTAAATGGAAACTTGAGGGTCACCAGGTGCCACTAGAAAAATGACCAGAAGGTCTGAAACAACTGTATAAGTGAAATGCCTGTATTTTGAACAGAAATAAATAATACTCCATTAAGCTCAGGGAATAAACTCTCCCAAGTGCTGTGGATTTACTGTAGATTGTACAAGGTTTTATTGTTCGTATTTGACAGATATTTGTTAAAATCCAGGATGGTTTGTGATAAACAAGGAGCAACTTTAGACACAATTAAATGAAATTTACTGACACACATTTTTGTGGCTGTTCAGTGAAGAACGGGGTATTATGAGGCTCTACATTCATAAAATAATATTACACTGATTTTAAAACCCAAGAAAGCAAAAAACCCATCCCTTTTGTGAAGTCTCATTATGTGCGACCACGTTTAGCAGAATGCTCCACTGGGTTCAAACCATAAACCTAGAAGTGTCAAATGCGATGAGTCAATCTTCCCTCTTGAGCAAATTTGCCTGTCAGACTCAGTTTCACCAGGCAAACTGAAAAGCAGGTGCTGGTAAAATCCTTTGAAATTACATTTTTCCTCTGCTGTTTATAGAAGCATACACACAGGCACTGAACACAAAACTGTTTGCTCAGCGTAACTATTTGCTTAATTTTCTGTCTAAATAGCCAGCTTTTGCTGATCATTACTGCATGTCACACCTGCTCTGTAAATGCAATCTCCTATAAATTTGGGAATAACATGTCACTAGCAGTTGCAGCTGAACCACCTGAGCAATAGTCTGCAAAGGCCTGGATAACACCAACCTGGAGATTTCTTCAGCATTTGTCAACTGACTATGAGGTGGAAACATGGAAATAAAAGTGTAGGTGTAGCAGGAAGCAGAAAGCATTACCAAATGTGTATGAAGGTTCACGTGAAACCAGTTAATAGCATTAAATTCATATATATACACACACACATATGTATATATATATATATATACACTCAGACAAAACCACATACAAAACTGCTTGTCTTTCTTGCAAATGCTAATGAGAGCTACTACCTTTGATGTTCTACTGAGAGGCTTCCAGCAAATAGTACCACCTGCCTGGAATGCTAGCTGCATCCTTCACACCAACAGTACCATAAACTTGATACCTTGACAGAAAACTAATTCAACAACCCCTCAATCCAAACAGCCAACACAAATCCTCATTACTTTTTTCCCTAACTACAACTAGAAAAAACACAAGTCATATGCCCCTCTTGCCTTCCACCTGCAAACATAAATCATCTTCCCAGAACCTGACACTACTAACTACTAGGTCCTGTATGGCTGGTAGAACTCAGCTGTTTTTCTAGCCTCTATGCTGTGAAGGACAACAGGTAGACAAAACTGGAAAAAACAAACACTCAAAAAATTATATCTGGCTTTTTAAAGCAGATTTCCATGCAGCCTATGCAGCAAATTGTGAACAATTGTTACTAAGAGTGTGTGCTGTGTGCATTTCTGACTTCCCTAAAGTCACATATCTTTCCTACATACTTGTGCAAACTGAAGTTTTTGCTGAAAGGCAAAACCTCTCCTTGTATCCTTTGCATGCACTACCTGCCAGAGATACTAGAAGTCTTCCTGCTCTTTGACAGAGTCCCAGCCTTGGGGGAAAGCAGCTTTTCCTTGTATATCCCTGCTGATAGTACTTCCCACCCAAACACTACTGGGCCAAAGCCCATCCTCTCCAGTTGCAAGCTTGGATCACAGGATTTAACTCACTCTACTCACTTCTAAGCTTTCTCCACGTGGGGCCTTGCAGTGCTCTCTGAAGTACCTCAGCACTGTCCACTGTCCACCTGTGCCCTGGTGCCTGGAGTGTGACATCCTCGAGACATCCTCCTCGTCCCTCTAGGAAAAAGGGGACTGAGGAGCACCTCAGGGGTGGGGAGGAGGTCACACTGAACTGCGCCAGTGTGCTCACATGGCTGCTGTCACAAGCCAATCCTTTCTCTGCAGTGTAGTTTTTCCCGTGTAAACAGGAACACCTTTGCCCAGACTTGTCTCCCTTGGCATCCTGCTGCAGCAGGCTAAAGGGCACACATCCACCTCTGATTGCTCATTCCCTCCAGTAATTATTTTGTTCTGTGTGGCTAATGATAAGGGTTTAGCATGCCTGATTTACTTAAGGCACATATCAAATATAATCTCTCTCCCTGTCCTCCTGTTGAAAAGCACAGACTTGATGATGTAAGGTGAAGGCTAACACAGATCAGCTGCTGGATATATCCAAGTTTTCTTGTAGTTCCTTTGATAAAAGTGACTGACTCATGGCATCAGTTTTTCAACCACAGAGCTAGAGACTTCTAATACACCATTGAAGGGTGGGGAGAAGGTAAGAGGATGAGGTGAGAGTCCAAAACATTACATAAGCTGTGCAACTGCAGAGGGAAGTAGGGAAAAGAATGGAAAAAAACCCCAACCCAAACTTATTTCAACAGTGTTCTAGTGAAGCCGAGTTGTCCAATAAAGTCACAATAGCTGAGGAAGCAAAGGAAGAGACTGCAATAGGGAGAACAGTCAGATCTCAGAAATTTCTTACATACTGTGCTCACATGGAATCTTGAGCAGGCAGGCACATTAGAGCCCACAGGGCCCTCTAAGCTGCCTCAAGATTCCAAAACTCATCCAATATCCTCCAAGAAGGAAACTTGAGAAACCTGGGGAACTTGAGAAAACTATTAATATGTCCTCAAAACTCTGGGGGCCAAATTTGCTCTTATGATGTAATGGAGATCAGAAAGAAGTCATACACAATGGAGTCAGAGGAAGGACTGCAGCAGGATGCAGTTCCTAACCCCTTTTGTTGGGCACTGGGTTTTGCACAAGCTTTGTACCGTGAGGTATAAGCCTCATGAATATCACATTCAACCAAAACTGATGGATGGACTAGGGTTCATCAAAATTGTAGTATTGAGTCACTTCTTTTAAAAAAGTTTATTTAAACAAAGTAGGTACATTTCACAGAAATGGTTATAAAATGCATAGCATATTATAAACAATACTGTTACTTCACAGATAGTAATTATTATCCTAAATATTGCTTTTTAAAAACTAATGAGCCTGCTTGGTGAATCAGAAAGCTAAAATCCCCATTTTAGGCACTCTGGGAAAAAACCAGTATGCAATAAAACAAAGTAGGTGTCCACTTTTTCATTCACTCTCCTGATTGTTTGTATTGCTGCACAATTAATTTGCCAGTTCTCATTATGTTGAAATATCCAGTCCCTGGAGTCAAATACCAAGAATAGATTTCTATTTACTGGACTACAAATTTCACTTTCTCAGTCAACCAAAATCCCAGCCCACCAAAACTCCAAGTAAAGCTGACTGAGGATCTTCACACTGATTAACTTAAGGACAGAGACTGTATGAGTGGACAGAAAACAAGCAGTTCTTCTAAGTTGTGCAAGTGTGTCACACCCATATTGCTATTCATAAGCAACTTGATTGTAAATTGGCAAGTCCATACAGATGTCAGGCTTGACTTCAACGGAACCTGAATGCCCCGTAGAAAGAGATCTTACCCTCTGTGGTGCCACAGAAAATGGAATTGAGCCTTTTTACAGCACTGGAGAACTGAACAGACCTCAAACATTCATGACTTTGCATACCCAAACAGAGGTTTCTGTTTCCTGATCTTTGGGATGTCAGGGTGCAGAGAAAAGTAAAAATGAAGAGCACAGCACCAATCCATAATCATAGCTAAAACAGATACCTTCTCATTCACGTAACACTTCAGTACATGAATCATGACTGACATTCTTCACATTTATACTTGTATGACAATAGGCATAAAGTAAATGCTGAGGTAAAAGGGTATGCACCAGGTTTGCACTGGTGTAAGCAACTCTAAAATCAGGCAAGCTATAAAATCCATTAATTCACACACAATAGAGAAAGAAAAATCCCCACATTTTTAAAACATAGATACATATAGATCAAACCATATATGTTTTCAAAATACATAGATACATTCTGAAGAATCAACTGACTTCTGCATGATGACATGAGCTTTACAGTAGTATAAGCTTGGCTTGGACTGAAAATAAAGAAGCTTGAACTCTGGCCAGCAGAGCTCCTTTGGAACGGTTTGTCAAGACAGAAGAATGAGGTCTGAAGTAGTCCAAGAACATTGATGCTTCATTCACCATCTTCAAGTAGTTTTTGTAAGTTGTTCTGTATCTTAGAAAAAGAGAAGGAAAGAGTTGGGAGGCAAGAAGTGTTACACTGCATTTTAAATAGAAAATAAAATCAAGACACTCTTTAATATCCTCTGTGTATGTTAATTGTCACACCTTTTCATACTAATGATATTCCTGTTAAATGCTTGCCTTATAGCAAGTGTAATATGAGTACATCAAATGGAACACCTAGACAATCAACTAGCAAGACATCTAAGTTTCATATGATGAATATACCCTGAAATTTTGTTCTATAGATTGTCTCCTCCATTAGTCATAAGAAAATAAGACAGAAATAAAAATCAGAGCTAGAAGGAATGGGACAAGAAACTGAATTACTTTCACCTTGATCAAAATCCAGTAAAAGCCTCAAGCTTCCAAGTTACAGCTCTATGGCTAAATGGATAATTCAAGTAGTTTTGTAAGATGATGTGTGGACAGCAAAATATAGTCTTCTAATCATTAGCAGACATGTTCCATTTACCAGATTTAGTGAATTGATTGTGGGTTATCTTCTTTTAGTTGCAATGAAAGCAATGTCAGCCAGTTGCATCCTTGAGAAAAATTTGAACAGACCTATTTTTACTCAGCCTATTTATCCACTTTTTATCTCCTTGTCCTTAAAAGCAGAGAGGAGGGAATAGACTAGGTCACATCCCCAGACACATATGTTCTCCATATCTCAGTATCTTAGTAACTGGATGGCACTGGTTACAAATTTAGACTCAGCTATTTTAACAGCTTTAATTTGAGGAGCCATTGTACTTCCTATCAAGGATACCACCTTTTAGTCTTACCTCATGATTTCTATCCCAGATGTAAGCCTTTCTCAAGAAGGGAATTTTGAGGAAAGGGAGACAGTAAGAAGCACCTAATTTTCTGAGAGTTGCTTAACATGTAAAAAGGAATTTCCTTTTAGCTTGGGTAAGTTAGTGTAAGGGAATGAGTAATATTAGGCCACATTTTCCCTCCCACAATTTAATGCTTTATCGTTTGATAGACATGGTGTGTTTTAACAAGCTGCTGAATACAATTAAAAGCCAAATTAGCAGAATTTTGCTAAACAGTGGTAGTTCTTTGGCTCCAAGTATGAAGGAGAACTTGTAAAAATCACAAGGTCACACTGAAAAAGTCATTGCAACATGTTAGTGCACTAACCATTTTTTAACTGCAGAGTAATTTTTAGTTTTTAATCTAGATAATCTCAGTGCTCCGGTTTACAGTGCTGCGGTCACAGGGAAAGTAATGGAGACATGACAAGTTATACTAGAACCTCTATGCTACCTTTGCTGCTGCAGCCAGTAACCAGCACTTTTCACTAAGGCATATGAAATTGTTAAGCAACTGCACTAGCTTTGCTCAAATAATAAAAAGATTAGATTTCTAACCACTGCTCATCTAGATTAGAACAGGATGTGGCAATATGCAGCTACAGGCCAATTCCAATTTAGCTTGTAGGCAGAGCACTTCCTCGACTGGAATATTGGGCAGACAAAGGTAAGTCTTTAAGGCTCCAGGCCTGTAGACACTAAACAAAGAAAGCAAGACACTAAACAAACAAACAAAAAAGCACACCACTTAAGACTCTAATTCAGGACAGAAGGTCACTTCTCTAGGAACAGCTGAATGCTCTAACTATCCAATTGTCTATTACTGTCTTCAAGCAGACTGTATAAGGGAGTGGGACAGTGCCTAGCCTTGCTGCAAAGGGCTGGCTGGCTTCCCACTGAAATGAGGTCTCCTATGAACCATCTTGCCAGCCTGTCTCAGCCAGCCAGAAAGCAGTAACCTCTTAAATGACCTAATTTGGCTGAAGATTGTATCTGGTAACCATCTGGTAAGCATTTTCCCCCTATATTCACAGTTATTATTCAGAAAATATAGAGTGGTTAAGCCAGCATTACTCTAGATTTCCACAGCCACCAGGGTGACGATGTGGGGGAAGAAACCCCTTTTTGGCAGTATTTTTAAAACCTATACCACACATACAAACAGTGATATTATATAGTATTACCTTCATGCTTGGGGGAAAAAAGGTGTTGAAAGACCTTGGCACAGACCCAGTTTTAGAAACAAAAATATCCTATGTGACTTAAGCACATAGGAATTCAAGTAATTTTTGGTTTTGTTCCCCTAGTGCTTTTGTCATGCTTGGCCTGTGTACGTGTACCCAACACATAGCATTTCACCCATCTGTATTTGTGGGTGCATTTGTCAAGGGTTGAGGGCAGGTGGGGCAAGGTCTGCAGGGACAGCAGCTGTGGTCCAGGATCAGGGGCTGCCCTGTGCTGGTCACAGCCATTCCAGCACTGCTCAGACTCGTCTCCCTTGGCATCCTGCTGCAGTGGACCCACACGGAGCACAGCTGAGCCCCAGCCATGCGAGTGGTGGAGCCTCTAGTAAAGTGTTTTAGGAAGGGCAAAAACACCAAATAGAAAAATAAGGTCGGCACACCCACTCCCTTCACATAGGTTTCCAATTTAAGTCACCAAATTAAGTCACCAAATACATTTAGCTTTCCAATTAGAGAACAGTAAAAAAACAAGGGTGAGTTATAGGGAATTGCACAACTGGTGCAGCAGCATTTGTGTTACTGAAGTAAAACAAGCAGATTCCAGCAACTTCGTGTGAAGAAACTGACTACATATGTAAGCAAGAACCATTTTCTTAATCAAAAACTCCAACAAAAGCCCAAAACAGAAAAATTCATCAAATACCAATAAAGGTTAAGTTCAAAATCCTTAGCCCTGATGGATTAAAAAAAAAAGAAAAAAAAAAAGTTGAGATCACTACATAATGCAACAATCAGCCCTGAAGTGTCTGCCTCAGGGACACTTTTCCTGGTTATAATCATCAGCTCAAGGCAAAGCTTTTACACATACCAATGTTTATACTAGGGTTAATTTATAAGCCAAAGCTAGTCCTTTGTCTAGGAAAAGGTGCCACCTTTTGGTATCGAATCTGAGGGTAACAGCACTTTTCAAGATAAAAGATCACAGAAACACAGCAAGAACCTGGTTGGTCTATCAGCATTTGCATTATATGATGTTACCTTTTCCAATTTTCTAAGATTAGCAGTTAACTCATCACAAAGGGCATCAGCATTAATTTGCAGATGAGATCCCAAATCTTGGTGCACTTGATGTCTGTCAAATAGAAGGAAAAAGTGTGACAGACAAAAAAGAGGAAAACAGAACTGGATACACATGTTGATGGCAAAAGAATGGTAAAATTGTAAACTGTACTTGTTTATAGAAAAAAAAGTGCTAAGTCACTTCTTGACTACATTTTTTACATGATCTCATTCTCCAGAAGTTTGGATGGAACACTTTATAGCTATTTCCACTGCAAAGTTCTGTAGGTTCCACATCCTGTGACTTGGAGGAAATAGGAAAGGCCAAGCCCTTGACACTGCAGCAGTGCAGTGCAGATCTTCCTTCCTGTAACTTGTACTGTTTGGGATCAGAGCAAAAGAAATAGGACTTTATTGTGTTAGTGTTTCTGAAGAGGCACAGAGTATCCTGCTAATAAAAATATGCCAGAAGGGAGAAAAAGTCTTTTGACTGCCTACTATGTGAGGCAGGTTTGCCCCACTTCTTGCATTATAAAATGGTAAAATATAAATGCAAGGCTGCACAGATAGAGCACCATTTCCTTCCTATTCCTTTTTTTTATGAAGAACCTGACTCTGTCTTCTGACACATGCAAACATGTCCTACTGCATTCACAGATGACAGCTGAGACCAGTTGGATCATAAACAGTATAGTCATTGTTCGATATGACCACAAGAGCTATGTCAGAATGACCTGTTTTGTCATGGATGGGTAATCAAAGCAAGCTGAATTTAAAAGCACATTTATGTAAGAGCTTGCTAAATTTGAACCACTTTGCAAACAGCTCCACCATGCCTGAGTCAGCTCTGTCCTGAATTTTAGTTTTCCCCCTCTCTTTTTCATGTGGTACTTCTCCAGCTGTCAGCATTTCCACTCACATTGTATGTGGCTGCAGGTTTTGCACTGAGTTTACAAATTAATTTTGAAGCCATATTTCTCAGAGTAGCTCAGGGAAAAATCTCTTATTAGAAGGGGAGGAGAGTTAAAGCAGAATTGAATGCTCAACAGACTGATCAGTATTCTGAGCAGTATCCAGTTTTTAACTTCCTTCTGTCCTAAGGCAAGAGCAGAGAGCTAATACAACTTATGTCGGTAAAATACTGTGGAAAACACACATACCTTTGCACTGCCTCTTCATTTAATGTGGGCACATTTTCTATCTATGCAACATGGAGATGAAATCCAAAGAAACAAAAAAACTTAACTGCAGGGGCAGATGACAGCCATGAATGTAGCTACAGAAAATTTTTTTTTATGTAACTATGGTCCCTTCCCCTATTTCCCCTTCAAATACACAGACACCTGTCCCTTGGTGTGTTTGGATTTTGGTTTGGTTTGTGGTGTGGGGTTTTTAATTTCAGAAAGACAGGATATCAGTTTCTAAATGGTATATAGACAACATAAAGCTTTATACAAGCATTGCTCTAGAAAAATACTTTACATCCCCAAAATTTTCCAGAGTTTATCTTACTCCTTAATATGTGAATCAAAGGCTGTCATGGACATAAGGCGTTCCTCCAGGACATTGATTTTATATCTCATGTAGAAGGTAGAAAGTATTAAAACACAAACACTGGAAGAGAGAAAAATAAAGTATATTAGTAGAGGAAACTTTAGCAGTACCTGATATATTTATTGTTAAAAGCCATTTAAATTGTTACTTCTACATGTTCAGTAATAAAGGTATTGTTATTAGAAACATTTCAGGAATACCATCAATGGCATTCAGCCAGTTATAGAAGTCTCACACCTGAGTATGTGTTTGCTGAGTGACATGCAAAAGGAACCTCTGCAAGTACTTAAACATTTCTAACATTTTCTGAATCAAAAGACCTTTTGCTTTTAAAAGTAAATGGCCAGTTAAGTGTAAGCCTGTCCCATCAGACTTATATAGATATATGTATATACATATATATGTATATACATATCTAAACACATTTCTGGAAAGTGTGAAGGCCACAATTCCCAATAATTTCCTTTTTTCAAGTAAAGCTTAGATTATCAATCATGCTTACATTATATCAATCATGTAAACATAAGACCCTAGTTTTGACAATCTTGTTATTGCTAACTTACAGAATTGCATAGAATACAAGTACATGGTTCAGAGATAGGAGCTTCTGGGACTTCACTTTGTGGAGGAACCTGAAGGCATCAGAATGGCCTGCAAAGGAAAGAACCAAGTCTTACTTTGAGCAGAGGAGAATATAAACAGTGTTTTGAAGAATGCAACAGATAATGCAAACAGAAGGAGAAAAAAGAAAGATATCTTCTATATTTATGTGAACTGACATAATTATGCAAACTTATCCCAAGTTATTCCAGCTGAAGATCTGTCGTTGATTGCTTACCATTTCGAGGACTGTTCCGGCCTTTTCCATCAGGCCCACGTTTACTATGCACATCTGAACGAACAGACTTGGCCTCAGGCTTGGAAACTTTCAAGTGAGTCTCTGTTTCAACAACATGATAATCTGTCAAAAGAAAGATTTTTAGTAGAGGTGAAATATGAAGTGAAAGGAAATCATTGATAGCTTATGTTGGTCAAGAAATAGAGAAAGAGGGGAATTTTAAAAGTTGCATTTCTGTACTTTTGGGTAAAAGGCAGCAGTTGGTTTAGTATTCTTGAAACAGTTTACATATTAATTAATTAATAATTACATATTAATTAATACACATCAACACAAAATAAAAAGAATCAGTTGGATTGAAAGAAGATCATGTATGTTGCATTTATATTCCAGATTTTTTAAAAGATAGCAACCCATGAAAATGTTGAGAGCTACTACTAAATTTCCAGGCAGAAGATTACAGTCACAAAAGTAATCTTCAAAAGGCCTGAACTTGCTAGAGTAATCATTCCAAATTACTTTAATAGCAACATCAAATGGGAATAGCGCATTGTTACTTTAAAAAGGACATTACAATTCCCTTCCTGACTGTCTTTAAAACTGCCAGTGGTATCTTGAAGGAAATGGGACAGAAAAATCTAATCACACTCAGTTTTATGCTCTACTTGCTTACACTCGACTTGCTCTAATGATGCACAAGAAACAATCATGAGTGACAGATGTGCTACCTTTCACCCCTGCTTTCAATTCCTTTTCCTAGGATAGTTCTTTCCCTGGATATTGGTTTTCATTTGTGGAAAAAGAAAATGAAATAGTCTGAAGTAGTTACTAGCCATCAGGAAGTAAGATAGAAAGTTAAAACATTATTCAGAAGCACTTCTGTGTCATGTGATGACAC
>WEIU01006757.1:0-18079 GCA_013389925.1 Aegithalos caudatus
ATGTTTCCTAGCATTAATTAATATCAAACCCTTTGAATCCAAGTGCCAGCTAGACACCTGGCCCATACCATCAATTTGAAGTGTTCTGACTTCACCTGGACAATTTGACTGCTGCAGAAAACACCTCATTATAGCCTAAATAGGCCCTTTCAACTCCCTCCTCATTTCTCCTAGGGAAACAGAAGATGAATTTCTAACAGTAAATGACTTAATTGAAAGCAACTTGATGAAGTCTTTTCACTATACAATCTATGTACTTATGGAGGTGTTGTTTTATATCAAAGCAGTTATTATGTTCCCACCCCAGGACTTCAAAACAAATTTATTCCGTGGCTTCAGATGGAGTAGGTAAGCTAGTGCCTCTTTTGTCCCATTTACTGATGTATTTCAGTTTTGGGGACATTCCCTCTATTGTCCTCCGTGTACACCATGCCTTGCTGTTGAAAGATGAAGTGAAAATACTTCTCCTATACCATGAGAAAGGGAATAAATTTGTCTTAAACCAGAAATGAGCTCTTTTTTTAAATTTTCAGGTTGAGATAATGGGGAGGGTGGTGACAGTTAGCACATTGCACTGTCAGCTCCATGCTGCCGTATTTTATTAAAAGAAGAAAATGAAATATTGTGGCCTTCAGTTTCCAAGCAGTGTTACTCATTCCCTTTTCCTCCAGGTTCTAGGTAATGAAAAACAGAGTGGAAAAAAATTAATAGAAGTTAGTATAATTTTGACTGTAATTGAAATTGGAAAATCACAAAACTGTTTCTTTTAATTTTGTTTGCTTTGTTTTTGTTAGGTTAATAATTCATTGTCTTTGGGAATTAAAACAATTTAAAGGTTTTTGAGTATATTACTCATAATATACTCATAATATTACTCATAATTTATGAGTATACTTTTTTTTTGATGGGGCAAGGCACTTCATCAGTACTGTGGTTTAATGTATATTTATTACATTTTCTCATTTCCCAAAATTTAAACAATGTTAGTGTAAGCATTTATTATCCATGGTTGTGTTATTTGTGTATAAAACAAATGTTGGTAAAAAAAAACCAGTAAAATAAAATCTCTTTAACATTCATATGGAAGAGAAAATTACTTTCCTAAAATATGTTTTTAATTTGAAACATATTGACTTAATAAACACGGTTTTATCTGTAGTAGTGAATTGAACTGATTGTTTCTTGTTACCATGGAATTTGAGATTTTAAATCTGGAACTCAGCAGCTCACCTCATTTTTATTCATGGATTGTAAGAGAAAAATAAGGTTTCCTGACTTTTAAAATCCCCGTTGGTTTTTCAGCTTTGAATGAAGTTGAAGTTTGGAATGAAGCAAAGACTAACAATGCACCTGTGGAATAGTCTGTTTCTGTCAAAAGCTGGTTTAGCATTTCAGCTTATTCTAGCTCCAGTTCCTTTGTCTTTGGCTTCTGTTTCTTCAGAGAACTGTTTTTTCTTCAATGCTTTAAATACTACTGAATATTTTTGTAGCTTAAATTAATTGTTTTTACTAGGTTACTGCTTTGTACATTACGCAACATTTTATTTAAATATTTAAATATAAATAGGGTGTTTGAAAACAAAATATTTTTAATTAAAGATCTGAAAAGCAGCTATTTAAAAAAAATTCCAAAAATCCCCAAAACAAACAAACAATCAAAAACCTACCCTGCCCAGACCTGTGAGGTCTGAGAAGGTGTCATTTTGTAGGAAAAAAGTTTAATAGAAAGGAATGATGGATTTTTCCACTTCAGTAAATGTAGTTTTACTCATCATTTTGAAAGAAGACAGATGCAGGGAGGGAACGTAGTTTTATTCTGTCAAAGAGCCATTTGTACAAGAGAATTGTTTTGTATGGAGGAAAAAAATAGATGTTCTAGTTGAGATTATTTTGTGAATGACTCCTGCCATGGCAAACTTTCACTTAAATTCACAGAGCAGTAAATACATCATGTTTTTGCTACAGAAGCATGTTTAGAATAGACATGTTTCATGGAGGTGTATGTGATCTTGTCCTTGTACACAAATAAACAAGCTTTGCCATATACTGCAGGTGGTACTGTTTCCCTGCCAAACATTTAGGGGAGCTTACTATTGCAAGGCAGGTCTTGTTCCAAGTACTGTGCAGAATGCTTACGGGTGAGACACCGGTTTTAGTGTTAGGCATCTTAACTGACTGTTAGCAGAGGACAACAGGCTTCATTCTCTTCTGCAAAATAATTCCAGGTTCTTGTAATCTTTCTTCCTGCCTTCACAGTATATTTATGAAAGTATTTTTCTCCTTTGATCCAGAGTATAGAAAACTCTTTTAAGATCTACACTGCTAGGTAGGGGCTTTGTAAGTTTATGACTTCTATCACATAATTTCTCTTTTAAATTGTGTGCTTACATAGAGGCAAGCTGGAAAATTGAGTGTTTCTAGAAAGCTATCTGACAATCAAGGCAATATCATATTTTCCAGCAAGAATACCAGATCTATGTCATGTGTGATTTACCCAGCAGTTTCTGCGTGAAGAACAGTATTCACTTTGTTTATTGGAAGATTACTGAAAATCCTATAATTTATCACTAGTCCATCAGAAACAAGCTTTGGCTGATTTAGTGCCTCATTTGGAATTGAAATGTACATATTTTTTCTTAAATGTTGATTGTTCTGTTTCAAGTCTTACATTCTAGCTTTGTGTAGAATACAAATAGCTTTAGTATATGTTTTTGTACAATGACAAACCATATTAATGAAAGAGGATGCTTTGAGGCATGCTGCTGTGAGTTTAAAATATGCTTTAAAGTTGTTTTTCAGAAGAAAGTAACTGGAGTGCAAGTTTATTATAATGAATGATGAAGGTTTGTAGTTCTTTTTCACACATAAACTAGCATGTGTAGCTTTAGAGATCTCGGATGACTGATTTAAAAAGAGTAAATGCCTGTTTCTTATATCAGTCCCATCTCTTTCCTCTATGTTAAGTGGTGAATATAGGCTGCTAAGGATTAAAGCCATTGAAGTTTCTGCTTCCTTAAAATCCTTTTACCTTCCTTGCTCTCTGCTTGCACTTTGGTTACGTGGTATAAGCAAGACAATTAACAATCATGTCTACCTGGCTGTTTTAGCCAAAACAATGTTTTCATTCTTTGTACCAGCAAAAGCTCCATTATTCTGATTGTGAAACAACTGGCTTGTGTAGGTCTCATGAACTTGTAGATTACAGCTAAAACCCTGCTCATAATTGAGGCAGATACATAAACAAGTATTTTGACTAGAGTGTAATTTCTTCTATGTGCAGATTACATTTCCTTATGACAAAGCTGGAGAGATCAGATAAAAGCCATATGTGGTTTTCCCATTCTCTGATTCTGGTTCTGTTACTGCCAATCTGTTCTCAGAAAGAGTGGCTGGGAAAGCTTTGGGTTGGCTTATGTTTCCTCACATGTGCTACCAGGAGGTTGACTGACTTTACAGAATTAGCAAGCTGTTCTTTCAGAAACAGGAGTTAATAACATGACTCAGTCTGGCACTTAATGGCACTTTGCAGCTACAACAAATGAGTTTCAGTTAGTATCTTTTCACAGATATTATGAAATTGAAAAGCTCCAGGAAGAGGATTATCCATTCAACCTTTAATTGTTCTTGTAGTTAAAATTTTACCTGAACTCTATCACTCTCTTCTATAAATTAAGCTATTAGTGTATTCTTCTAGAAACTATCTCAATGTTTGTGTTCATGCAGATTTAAACTCTTCAGCCTGGGATTAAAAATAAAACAATGTACACTTCAAATTATGAGTGTCTTTGTGCAAAGAAGTTGTGCACTTGATGTTCTATGTCTTATCCATCAACAGTTCTCCATTTGTTGAGTCCAAATTATATTTCAAATGCCAGTTTTTTTTTCCCCTTAACCCTTGGTTTCATATATTTTCTAAAATGCTTTCCAAGAACTGGGTTACTTTTAGCCTTCACATCTCTGATATGTGAGAAATGGAGGTTCAGGTGCTATGGGTAAAGGAGCTTATGATATACAGGCATGTGAGTAGGTGCTCTGTTTAGAAGTCTGCTTACCAGCTGGCTTCCTGTTTTTTCCTGATGGGACTTCTTTTCTCTCTTCCCATATATCACTACATATAACTTGTTCATCTGGAGTCCCACAGTCCCTCCATCATGTCTGTCTTTTAATTCATCTCCATATGGACTTCCTCCGCTTTGCTCTGATTTGCCAGAGTGAACTTGTAGTACATGCTGCTGGACAAGGAGCATGGATGCTCAGCCATATGTGGACCATACAGCTGGCATAGACGTCCTTCTTCACTCCTCACTCAACAGCCAAGCTCCGCTGTCCCATCAGATGCATGCTTTGTGATCCTTTGGCTAAGCACCACATTCTGCCTCTCAGTGGGGAAAGTGGGGAAACACTTTGCCCACACGTGTTGTAGGTCTGATACGTGTCTGTTGACTTAATGAAGAATCAATAGGAATAAACAAGATGACTTCAAATATCACAGATGATTTCTGATATAGTAGATGTCTGCTTTTACTATCTTTACCAGTATTAAATGTTTTAACAGGGCAGCTGAAGTAACATGCTCTGCCATCCCACCAAACTCAAAATGCAAGCAGCTCTGAAGAATACACTGTCCTTTATGCTTTTAAGAACCATTGTTCCAGAGAGAGCAAATTGGGAAAGAGAATTTTACAAAGATCAGAGTTATTGATGGTGTCAGCCTCTGGAACAAAAATGCATCCAGTGCTATGCAGAGCTGGAGAACAGGGGTACCACCATCAACTCCCAATGCAAAACTTCACAGTTGTACTCTTTTCCTCTTCTTTCTGGCCCAAAGATCAGCTAAGCTACAGATGCCATCTCTGTCTTGGTTTGGTTACGCAAATCCCTGTCCCTGTCTCTCCTCCTCCTCCCTTTTCCACACCTACTTTCCTGTGCTTCCACAGAAACAGACGTATTGTCCCCGGGGCAAGTTCTATGTTTGCATGAGTTAAGAGTGTGTCTGATGTCCTGGCTCATTAAAGGAAATGGAAATCCCATCTCACCAAGGTCATAAACACTCACCTTTGTTCAAGGTACATGGTCACTACCAGTGCTTTATCACGAAGCCCTTAACTTCTTGTTAAATGATTTTAAGGTATGAAATGTGGAATCCAGAATGCTGTTTTATTAATTTTTTGGTTTCGTTTTTTTGTTTAGTTTTCAGAAAAATACTCAAATTTCTACATTGGTGAATATATTTTCAAATGTACATACCTATAGGATATTGGAGGAATGGGACTGCAGAGAAAGAGCTCTGAATTAATATTTACTGTGTGCATATTTATGCATCTGCAGCTTATTCCTACCTATGTTAATGTGCTCTTTGCAATGTAATACAGGCTGTCTTTCATTCACACATTGTTCAGGTTTCTAGTTGCCTACAAATAATGATCAATTCTCTTGATGTTGTCAATATTGAAAGGAAACATGCATTGAAAATGTTTGAGATAAGGGATGTAAGGGTTTCTGCTTCTGTGGACTCTTGAATCAAGATCAAAAGGCTCCCTATTTGAAAAGGTTCACCCGTTCCTATTTTTGAAGCTCTGCAGAGCACCAGTCTTGATTTTAAGTTCAGTTAGGAGATTGTTTAGTGTGTAGGTAATAACTCTTCAATAACACATCTCCAGAGCTGTTTATATGTGAGCAAAGTTACACATTTCTAAAAATGAAAGGAGACTTGAAAATGTAGCAGTGTCTGTTTATAGAGTTAAAAAGGTTAAATCCTAGCAGTCAAAAGACATGACTAGTAGAAGTGAGAAGTACATTCTTTGCTTGCAAATACTATTGCAAAAGATTTTATGGAAAAATATTTTACTCTTATGATTGCACAATTTTAGGTCTACTTACTTTGTCGAGGAATCTTGGTTTCCTTCAGACACATAAAATGCACAGCCCATCTCTGCACAAATGCACAATTCCTAAAACAACCCAGTTACTGTTTAAACAGCTAGTATAAATAATGAACCACTCCATTACCAAGAATATAAATAAATGTAGACAAGTAAGGGTTCTCTAGAGCTGAAAGTTTAGGTTATACAAAAACTTCGACAGCTGTAATTTGTAGGTCCTTGTAGACTGAAGGGTGTGAGTGATGTAAACTCTAGAAGGCTGACATTTAATGTATGTCTATTTTGTCATTTTGCCAAAAGGCAGGACTTGATGTACATTTCTTTTGCTGTGTACAAATTCTGAATAGGGCAACATCTGGCAGAAAAAATTCCACAAAATGCCTTAAGCTTTGCAGTGGTGTAAACAGAGCCCAATGTTCTACTGCTTTATGAGTAACAAGTCAATATTTTAGAGAAGTCTGGTCATAAACTTCTTTTCCCTGAATAATGCAGGAGAGGAAAAAATATTATTTGAAATTTATTTCTTGACATGTTTATATTTAAAATTAATTTAATTCTAAAAATTAGTTGAGTCAGACCTATGCATCTAATTAAATCATAATATAACAGGTTTGTTGTTTCTTATGCTTTGAAAATGTAAGGGAGATAAGACCTTTGGATCTGAGTCTTTAAGACCCCATGTCTAAGGAGATAAATGGAAACAAGTCTGTTCTATCCTCTACCATAAAATAATCACATACATACCTGTTACCCAAGGGAAGCTCAGTGGAAAATGGCTTAACCACACCTTAGAATTTGGTTGATTTTAGTGAGAACAAAACTTTCTATGTCAGTAAATTTAAATATTTTTCACCATGGCTAATACAAGTCCTGTGTCTTAAATTGCTGAAGTGAAAAAATGAGGAAAATCAAGAACTTCCCTTGTGTGGGAGGAAAAAGCGACAAAGAGGGGGAAGAAAAGTGGGAAAGATGGATGGAAAGGGAGAGAGGGCTGACTGACCATGAGCCTATAAAGATGAAATATATCCTTACCCACGGGAGTTTTTTATGTCTCTTTTCCGGAATATTTACAGAAACACAGATGTCTGTAGAATTACAGAATAATTCTTGGAAAAGACCTTCAAAATCAAGTCTAACCCATGTCCAAACACCACCTTGTCAAGTGCACCATGGCACTGAATGCCATGTCCAGTCATTTCTTGAATGCTTCCAGGGATATTGGCTCAACCACCTCCCTGAGCAACACATTCCAATGGTTTGAACACCCCTCAGAAAAATTGAAGAATTTCTTACTGACATCAAACCTCCTGGCGCAGCTTGAGGCTGTATTGTCTTGTTCTACCTTGGAGAAGAGGCTGACCCTCACCTGGCTACAGCCTCCTTTGCTGTCAATAATCTAAAAATGGTGACACAAGCAATCATAAACTACCAAGGTGCTGTGCTATGTTACTGAGAGAAGGTACAGAATTAAAGCAGGCTGGTGATAGGTGGCCACAAACCTCATCTTCTCTTATGGTGGGAGGGACTTTTGGTCCCCCCATACTTGTCTTGTGTACCGTGGTCTCAAGAGTTGTGGGAAGGAAGTTTGCCAGGGAAAATTGAGGTAAAAGATCTGTTGAGTTACTTAGCCTTCTCTTCCTCCATTGTTACTAGTTTGTCAGCCTTGCTTATCATGATTGGGAAGGGGCAGGAGGAATATGCTTTCTCTGCCTTGTTCATCCTGACTCCATCTTTATGCAACTGGACTATACTATATTGCTAGTATATAGCTATAATATAGTATATTGCTATACTCTTCCCCAGATACCTCCCATGCTTCCATGGTCTGTGCATTTTCTTCCTGCCTTTCAGTTTGACCAACAGTTGCTCCCCTACTCCGCCATGCTGGTCTCTTACCTTCCTGACTTGATTTTCTGTGCTTGGGAATCGAGAGGTCGTGCACTCTAGGAAGACATTCTTAAAGATCTACCAGCTCTCTTCTGTGCCCTTGTTCCTGAGACCAGTTCCCCAGGGGTCCTATTGACTATCTCCTTGAAAAGCTGGAAGTTTGCTTTCTTAAAGTTCAGGATCCCATCTTTATTCTTTGTCTGATCTTTGCCATATCTCTTAGGTCTGCAAAATCCACTGGTGCCTGATCACTGCAGCTCAGGCTGCCTTCAGTCTTGATGTCCCCAGTTAGCTTGCTCATGCTGGTGGCTAATGGGTCCAGTGTGATAGGGCTTTCTATTACCTGGCTCCAGAAGTTATCCAGGAGGCTCCTGGAATGCCTAAAGCTTGCTTTGTTACTTTCTCAGTGAATGTCAGGGTAGTTGAAGTCTCCTTGCAGGACAAGAGCCTTTAAGCATAATATTTCCCATAACCTGACCAAGAAGGCTTCATCCACAAATTGCCCTGGATCAGGCAGCCTGTAGTAGATGCTATCCACAAGGTTCGTTTTGTTGCCTTAGTCTCTGATTCATACCTTCAGGCTTCCAGCCTGCTCATGGCTGTTCTGAGATGGGTCCTCATACTCAATCCACCTCCTGATGCTGAGAGCAAGCCCTCCACCCCTCCTTCCACTCCTATCCCTTCTGAACAGCCTGTAGCCATTGATAGCTGCACTCAGGAGCCACACATGGCATTCATCCCACCAAGCTACAGTGATGTCAAATAGGTGACAGCTTTTGAGCTGTTTGTTTCTCATGCTTCATGCATTGGTGTAGAGACACTTCAGCAGGGCAATTGGCCATGTCAGTTTGGTAGAGAAACAACCCTTACATTTTAGAGATATTTCACTGATATCAAAAGCCACAACATTTTGGTGGTGACACTAGTCATGGAGTCATGTATTTATGGACCAGGACCATCTGTCTGTTCAATGTTGTTTGCTTCTCCCAATGCTGGAACACAAAGGCTTCACCCTACTTTATTATTCTGTGTTAACCATTACTGTGCCTAAGAATTTACTTTTGAAAGTTAAGTCATTGGAAGGTGGGAAAGCTATGGTATTTTAATCATACTTGAATTCTGTAATTAATGATTTTACTGAGTATACCTCATTAGACACACTTGCAGTGAACTGACATAACTGGATCTTATGATGATCTTACTGATATAATGATGTAGCTGATACGCTAGCAATTTGAGGTTGGTGTTGGGTCCTGTATTCATTATTTGGAAAGCAAAGTGTGTATGAAACTGTTTGGTTATTGGCTTGCTTGTTGCTATTGAACTGGAGTTCTATTAATAACTGTTACAAATCTCTTTTAAAAAATAAATTAAAAGGATGGGAATTAGAATGTAATAAACCAGAATGTGCTATAGCCTAACTATAAACTAAAGCAGCAAGGGGCTGTTGCTCATGTCAAATTTCTCCATGAATTTTAAGTCCACTAAGAATTATGTTTTATGACTTGGGCCAGTAAGGTTACTTAAAATCTGCTTAAAAGCCTTGTTATGGTAACATAATCCTGTATATATGCTACTTCTTTTGTATATGAAGTAATTTCACAAACTCCTGCCAAGTCAAATGTTTGAAAGTTTGTGGTAGTCTTTGTCTCATGGTAATTGGTGGATGAGAAAGTGGATTATGATAAATTAATTCAGTCCTTCTCTGACTACCCAAAGTTGAGTGGCAGTGCTGTGGCCAGGATATATGTTCTTCAAAGCTGAATTTTACAGTCCGTGAATGTCCTTCTTCATCACTGTAATTTAATCTTACTTTTGCCATTTTGTAGACCTTTTCCAGGAAACCCAGAAAAGTGTTTCATGCCAATTAAGGACTTCATCTGTTATTGTGCTTTTCTCAACTTCCTATTAGCAGTTGTAAGCATGCAAGAATTGCAGTGCCAGATACTCAATTCTGACTTCTTTTCCAATTTCTGCATGGGGTGTGAAATTTAGATTCTTTCACAGGTGTTTAAGGGAGGGCTGGGGTTTTATTGTGTGCTTATTTTCATGAAGAAGAAGAGAAAAATAGGAGGAAGAAACATATCTGTAATGCAGTCTATTGTGTTTCTTCTATATGCATGATATTTTTTCATTTATTATATTTAAGTTGCCATGTTAAGTTTATATGTTTAAGTTTAGCACTGTGTTATAGAGGCAAATATAAGGAGAAAATGGAGTTAATTTATCTTGTGTTATAAACAAAATTTACTTCTGTTTGACTAGCATAGTATTTATTTTTATTTAAGATAGTTATGTTTATAAATGTAGAGAGAATTTTCCTTTCAGTTGAATAAATTAATTCACTGTACATTTTTTTCCAAGTAGGAGAAAATACAAACAATACATAATTTTATTGAATTAATATACAAAATGAAAATACATATTCTTAGAATATGTTTTAGGTATTGCATTTATTATCCTTCAAGGAATCATAGTAGGCTTTCCTAATGATAATTTTCTTCTGAATAGTGACACTAACAAAATGTCTCTGCTGTATTGCATATTTCGGAGATACCTATGGACAGGCAAGTAACTGAGCAGAGCACCTAATAACCAATTATCTCTACAATGCTTACTTTATCAAATAAGGGAGGTTAGATATTTCAGATTAATATATACAAAGCAGAATACAGAGATAGAGCAGAGCAAAACAGACTAGCCAAGAAATACTAGGTCGAGGGTAATACATCAGTTGTTTGGCTTTCTAGGTCATAGTAGTTTTAAATATTTGAGAATCCATGCCAAGAGTAATACAGAGCTCTTTGTTTTGTTTTAGATCTTTGACAGATCTTATCTACATTCATAGAGCTGGACTGTAAATCACTCAGTCTCTTTCAAGTTGGCTGCTTTGTAGAAAGTCTGAGAGGCAGTAGGTAGTGGACATAGTAGAGGATCCACAGGAGCTTTTTTGCAGTGTATTCTTAATTTCATATCTACCAACAGAAAGTGCAGCACATGCAAATAACCACTCCAGGCTTTTCAAAGATGCTTTTCTTTGGTGCCACAGCAGACAGCTAATGGTTAGGTTGTGGTTAGCATCTCACTTTCTACTTTGACCAAAATTTCCTAAATGTTTTCCTAAAGCCTGAGGACATGCTTGTATGCCAGGGGAAAAAAAAACCAAAACCCTTCCATACAATTAGTTAACACAGTAACTGCCACCTAATGCAAGTACTCAAAAGATTTAAATTTTTATCTGTAGTTGAATTTTATATAGGAAGATGTATATTCTCACAAATTGCAAAGTGAGGAAGGGAAACAAGATGTTCACAAAGAAAAAGAAAATGCTATAAATAACAAATATTTTTAAAGCATAAATGCTGAGAAATTAATGCCTGATAGTACTAGAGAAAAAAAAGCTTTGTTTTATTAAACTGATTCACATGTAATAAAGTTTCCTTGTCTTATGTAATACGACAGATCACTCTGATCACTTAAATGATGGCATCTCTGTGTCTGTTAGCAAAGATAGCTAGTGCTTGCTAATTTTTATGGTAGTCTTTTGTCATGTAAAGGTTATTTACCATAAATGAAGCTTAGCCCCCAGGCAACAATTAGATAACTGTTTCTATTGCGGTGACCCTTTGCTAGGGTAAACTCAGATGGCTGGGCTTATTTCATTATCAGGCAGTCTTATACTTTTGATAGGAAACAACTGTTCACCTTGTATTAATTTTGACTTGTGTGGGCAGCGGAATGGTCAGATGATTGAGAAGAATTGCACTCTGTTTCAAGTCATCTTGCCAGCCACCTGTCTTGTCCTGGTGTGAATTTTTCTCTCCCACCCGGTTTGACTACTGGGCATGCCACTGTTGCTCCTACAGCTTGGATCCTTTCAGACTTGACTGACCCCCTCAGTTGTCTGTGATGACCTCAAAATGCTGTCCTCTCCATCTGTGGCAGTTCCCTCTCTGAATCTGCTGCTGTGCCAAATACTGCAGATCACAGCCTGTGCAGGAGTACAGAACAAGCTGATGGGCTCTGTACCAGCCAGGCCTGCGAAATTCACATAGCACAGAGAAAGTGTTTTCTCCTGCATGCGCCAGGAAGGATGGAAATATTTGATTCTACATTATTTTTAAATCTGAGGAAACCCACTTAGTATTTGACAAAGTATCCAGTATTGAGAATAAAGAACATTTACCATTAAGAAGTTGCCTGTTAAGCTTAGCAGCTTTCTGTCTTTACATTGCACGGTAAGTTCCAGCTATGCAAAATGTTACTTCCGTGTACATCACACAAAATAGGACACTTTCACTGAAGCTTCATTATCAACAAATTCTCAGATTGCTACAAGGACCTAAAATCGTGTCATTTCTTAATGTTACTTTCCATTACAATGGCTGCTTTGATTGTTGTGCAGTCAGATATATTCTGCTTCTAGCAGCCTTTCCTTCTTACTAAAGTTAGCATTATGGCTCAGACATGTTAGGAATTAAGACCATCATATTTGGCAGTTGCATGTAGTTGCTGTTGTCTTCTGTGTACTTTGCACTTCAAGGGGGGATTCAGCCAATTTTCCAGTGCTGACTGCTGCTGCTGCCATACAGCTTGTTCCACTCCCATTTATGATAATATCTGCATGATCAGACATGTGAGCTTTTTGTTGCATTTGTTCAAAATAAGAGGCCATCACTTGTAACTGCCCGTGGCTGTCCACCGGCTAGCCCCGCCACAGCAGACCACAGTCACAGACTGGCACTGGAGCCACTGCCTGCACAGTGGATTCTTTCACCAGTGAGGCAGAGGCGAAGTGTGGTTGTGGCAAAGGAAGAAAGGAGGACTCTGTCGAGGTGAAGCAGGCTGGAGGTTTATTCCCAGGAGAAACTGCCCCAGACAGAGCAGAGATCCTGGGTGCACACAGCTTATAAACAGGGGAGGATCATAGGGGTGGGGGTTACACAGATCCAATGGAAAAGGGGTTAGGGATGGCCCTACAGAAAACTGACAACTTTGTAACCAACAGGGCACAAGGGGAGGGGGAGTTCTTGGACTTCTGCCAATCACTTGATGCTCTCCCTGGATCTTTCCAGAACACAGGGAGAGGCCTGACCCAGAGGATGGGGTAGGGGTTGACAGGACTGACAGGGGAAAGGTTTGGGAGAAACCAACTGTGGGAATAAGAAAATGGGGTACATGGAACAAACCATCAGGGTACATGTTACAAACAATAACTTACATAAATCAATAGGCAAAAGTAACTTGAACTATGGCGAAACAAAATAATTCTGCACCACCACAATCACTTCAAGTGACTGTGTTTCTGAAAGCATCTAGCGAAATCTCAGCTGTGGTTGTATGTGACTTTCTCATGAGTTTTGTTGAATATGTAAGTGTGAATTGAAGGTCACGGCACTGGGCCATGAGTTAACCTTGCAATATAAAATTGCTTCTCATGAAAACAGGTGTTTTACAGCCACAGTATTTTTGATGACATAGAAGCAAGACTGAGCATGTGATCAAGAAAAACCTATGTCAGTCCTGCTGTCTGAGTAACAAAAAGGTGGGAAAATTTGCAAAATAAGAGTTTATATATGTAGGATTCAGAGCTCTTTGATGGAGAAAATAAAACTTTGAAAGTGCATTGCACTTGTACCCAAGTGTTCCTTCAGAATATTAAACTGGCATCATGGCAACCTTGAATGTTGCAGCTGAAACAAAGGACTAATACAATCATTAAGTCTGATCTTGTGACCAGTTACAGTTATTAAACTGGATAATGACCAGTGATAGTGGGAGCTCAGGAAATTCCTTCCTGATGTAGGGAAATAGGTGAGTTAGGTGGAAGCTGATACATGCTTTGAGCTTGCTTGTTAAGGGTGCATGCCTGGGCTGTCTGCACTGCAGGGTTAACAAAGCTATTCCTTGCTTTGCTTTCAGGCAGCCACAGCAGAAGGGGGTTCTTACACATCCTTATGACCGTGTTGGCTGTTGTCAGTGGGACTCTGACCATGGTTCCATTTCACTGTCCGCTGAAAACACTGTGCATCTACATCTGGAAGCATTCTGAACACATTATTTTTCACCTTAGGGCTCTACTCTTGTTTTATTATTTTTCTTGAGAAGAAAATAAGCAAAGAATATGCAATCTCTTTTTGTCCAGAAGATTGCTGCTTAGCTTTGTTAATCAAATAACAAAGAGGAACCATATCAAAGACCACTTAAACATCAGATTCTTTCCCTCCCTCTGGAGAAGAAAAGGCAGTTTAAACAAAAGCAAAAAGAGAAATGGGAGTTTCTTTCAGAGCAGACAAGTATTATGACTTCACTGTATGCATTCAGCTGTAATCCAAGAAGTCAAACAGATGCAGTAGGAAGAAGATATTTCCAATGTAGACTGGACAAAACCTGTCAACAAAAATAATCTGGGGTTTAGATATCTATTCTCAAATGAAGAGATATAAATATTACTTAAACTTTACTATTAGTGTTAATTAAGTAAATAACTCTATACCAGGAAATGTAGAAAAACCTACTAAAAAGTGAGTAACATATCTTAAAACTTTCAATTAGAATAACTGTTTTGCATTTTTCAATGGCTAAAGTATTGGTCAGGTGTTAGTTTCTTTTGCATCTTGACACACTTTCTTATCTTTTTCCTCCTATTTCTAGTCACAGAGGCAAATATTCACACACATGCATGCACGTGTGCACACACAGTAATGTTTAGCTACAACAATATTTGATCTGGTCAAAATCAGTCAAAATCACTCCCAGTCATCTGGGAGTGCTGACTTGCGACCTGCCAGGCCACACCAATTACACATCAACTTTGTCTCACAATATTTGCTCCATGGCCACCAGAGCTGTACCTTTTACTGCGGGAGAGGAGTTAATATTTTCTGTGTATACAGATTATAACTAGTTACTGATTATAAAGAGAACCTCCAGTGGAAAATTCTGAATATTAAACTCTTGGTCTAAAAACCAAAAACCTTTCTGATGAGAAGTTTTCCCTCTCTAACAATTGAATCTGGTATATTTAACTTATTCTTTTAACTGGTCATGATCAAAACCAATCATACAAAGTAAAGTTTACTTGTGATCAGCTCCTTCTCTTTGAACACATTATTTGATGTTAATTTTCGCACTGTAATTTTGTAAAATTCTATTCTGCTCTGACTTAGGGTAGACAAATCCCAGGTACTTAGGTAAAGTTTCAGATAGCTAGTATAGTATTCTATCTGCCTTGGGTCTTTAATAAATAATTTATGCTTTTTGATAGGAAAGACCATGAGTATCTATTTGTGATAGTTGGTGGCAGAAAAGAGCATGACAATCTATTTCATTATTTTATTGAAGGATAAATAATGCCCTATCATTGCCTCACTTGCCAGCCATGGTTTCTTAAAGTATTGATAACCCAGATGTCCTGCTTAGGTGCCCAGGTTTCTCAAATTAGTATCAGCTGCTAGTGTTTGAGAATGAATTATTCTTTTATTTTCACTGTGGAGACGTTTGTAATACTTACCGTAAAGAATAGAAAAATACTCTGATTAATATGATTAAGCTATTGACTCTCATTATTTTCCAGAGAAGAGAGGGACTAGCTGTAGCATCCCTACCATCCAAGACTGGTGCTGCAGTTCCTGCTTTTGAAATAAAATTACAGAATGAAAACTAAACAACCCAGAGGAAGGTTTTCTTTGCATTTATGACTGTTCCTCTGCCATTGTCAATCCAGTCAGAAAAATAATTATTAGAATAGATACTAAGCTCTATATTCTGTTACACTTGGTTGTGATCTGGGCTATTTTTATTTTGCTTCTTAGGCTGAGGGAGATTATTATTGTTGTTTAGTTTCAAATATAGGAAAGTTTTTAAGAGGGTGCTTAGAAATAAGCCCATTTTCAAGTGTTTTTCTGACTCAGGGTGTTTTCCTGAACTGAAGTGTTAAATATTTCAGCCTAAGGCTGCAAACAGGACTGGCATTTTTGGATTCTATGCCTTTTTTTTTTTTCTTTCAGAAAAAAAAGAGCACTGTGAAAATCATTGTTTATCCCAGTTGATGGAGTGTTATACTCATAAATCATGATTATTTTCAACCTTTTGGTTGAGATTATTTTGTTTTCACAGCCAGAAGCAGTAAAATAATCAATCATGTAATAATGCCATGGATAATTATCATGTTGCTTGGTGTTCTTTGAGCTACTGCAGGTGTGTTCAGAGCATCTACTGGTTGTGTTAAACTGTGATTTTGCAACTGAGGTGGTGAAGACCTTTGGAATGTACCCACAGTTGCTTCACCCTTTTTTTGTTTCCCCCAAAGCATAATGCACTAGCAACAAATACCACTCATCATGAAATCCATAATTATTTTTAGGGTTTTCTTCTATGATTCAAAGCTTTTATATGCTCCCTGGTATATTGTCTCTGACTGTTTAGCATACAATTGTACAGAAAAGCTATGTTTGTGATCACTAGTAGACTTAGTTACAGTTCTGCTAAATTAGAAATTACAGTGAAATTTGTTTGTGGCTTAAAAAACCTCAGGTATTTTCCTCTGTAAGTACCATGGACTGACTGACTTATTAAACATTCAGAATAGTTTTATTATTTTAATTTGTTTCCAAATAGTGCTTTATGTTTTGCCTTTCTTGCAAAACTAGTGTTCTGGGAGACTGGGGAATTTCTCTGTCACAGATTTGTCTGAAATTCTGTGGTGAGTTGTGATATAAATCTGTCTTCCTCCTCTTCTCTGTCTTAGTTTCTTGCTCCCAAGCTGCTCCCTTCTTTGTGCTGACTGAAACACTCATGCAGCTGCACTGGGAACCACATCAGGGAGCTAACCTTTTCCCCTCTCAGCCTCTGGGCAACTGAGGTACAAAAGATTAAGGGATATTTATGGCAGACATGAGATTCAGGTGCCCACATGCTTTTGAAAATCCTAGTAGACATCTGTCTGCATCTTTTGGCATTGAATTCTTTTCTAATCTGGCTTAAGGTGACTTGGCCAGGATTTTGCAGGAAGCACTAAAAATTTAAAATAAGATTTTGATATTTCTTCATCCTGTAGGCTGTGTTCTGTTAAATGTTCTCCACTTTGCATTGTAATAAAAGAGGACCTGGACATTATTGTAACCTTATCAGAGTATTTTGGCTGTGAATTAATAGAATAATTTGTAATCCAAAGTTTAACATCTTCAAAACTTAGTTACACACTGAAAATGTTGACTTGAAATGAGCATCTTCTTTTCAATGGGACCTGTTTGTTTCACTGTAATGATTTTATAGCTGTTAATGAGGCTTCTTCTGTGACTTAAATCTGAACAAATCTTTATCTCTGGTTTGTGTCACTAGCATTTCTGAACTCTCATATTAAATGGCAAATAGGAGCTGCAGGAGGGAGAATCTAAGTTACTTAATAGCTAAGCTCTATGATGAAATGTGCAATGAAAGGATAAAAATTGACAGTGCAATTGAAAATGCAGCTGTGTGGTTAATGTAAAATATGCTTTAACAGTATGAGGTGTTGAAATAAATCAAGGTATTCATTGAAGTCTGTGTTTGAATCCTTGTTAATAATACTTTTAAATTACTTATCTGATTTCTTTCTTCTCACACTGACTTCATTGTACTTATTAAGGCGCCTGGCTGATGACTAAGATGATAAACTGTATCTTCAGTATACTCTTTTTCTGTTTTGAGGGGTTGTTGCAGCTCTGTGTGGGAATCAAGAATTATTTCTTCTCTATAGTTCTGTGCTGATTACCAGCTGATCTTTTTTACTGTGTTTTAGAGTGGTTTGATGGTAGGTTAATAAGGATTCTTTAATTAAATGAAGAAGTTCCTGCAGGACATTGTGAAAGTTATAAAGTGTTTTTTTCATCATGCACTTAAACAAGTATTCTGAAACAGACTGCTAGTATGCTTTAGATCAATCTGTGAATAAACATTCACAGCCACAGAGATTAATGCAATATGCAGACTCCTTCTTTATGCATTTAAGTGACAAAATAAGAAATTTTGAATCTCTCCTAACATGTATTTGAGGAATGAGTCTTCACTGTGCAGAGTGAAAGTGATTTAATGTCTATGAGTTTTTAAAACTGATATATTTTCCATCCAAATAANCTGTGTAACTTGACCCAGGCTTTTTAAAAAGGTTTCTTGTCTGTGTTATATACCAGCTTTCTGAAGGTTCTGTGACTTCTAGGCTGGTGTTTCTTCTACTGTAAATATACTTTTTAATGTTATTTTGATATTGTAACAGAGCAGGTTCAGAACAGCTTACTCCCTTTCTAATGGTCTCATGGTGAGAACTTTTT
>WEIU01006767.1:3943-16872 GCA_013389925.1 Aegithalos caudatus
AAAAAAAAAAAAAAAAAAAAAACCCCACCTTTTTCCTCATTGTTTTCTATTAATTACAATTAGAATGCTTTCAAAATATTTGTAGAATAATTTCCAAATATTCACTATAATTGTTGGATTTTTTATGAAGCTACACCTTTTATTATTATTTTCAAGAAATAATGTACAGTTCTTCTTCTAGTAGATTTTAAATATACCTTCAAAATGAGTTAATCTGAGCAGTCCTAGAAATCACAACAAAATCCTTTGCAGCTGACCCACTGTTTAGGTTGCAGAAGATATCTTGCTTTTTTAACACAAAATCTGTCAATTCATGCATCTGGTTCAGTTAGTGTGCAAATTTAATATGTGAGCCTTACATATTACACTTACTGTAGAAAATGTGTAATTAAAAAGAAATCAACAAGGCAAAAACAGCAAATATACTGAGGACAGTGTTGTGAAAAATAGACTCCACTTTGAAATTTCTGAATTTGTAAAATATAGATGAGAAATATGAATGTGGTGCTTAGCATTGGCTAGTGCTCAGCTTCTCCTCGTAACATTCTTTTTGATCACACTAATAATAAGCTATGAAGCATCACTCTGTGGGATGCAGTTAAAGCCTATTTAAGCCAAAGGAACTGCTCACACTCTCTCAGGGGAAAATATCAGAACATTTTTATTTTTACCTCAGTCACTCCAGAAAACTTCATAAGAGATAGTCTTAACCAGTGTTAGAGGGAAATAAGTACCACCAGTATGCTTGGAAAATATGGGAGAGAATTGAAGAGTAAATGTGGTACTGAAAAATACTGAATAAGTTGATTCAGAATTAAATGCTCAAGGCTTACTTGAGCTTAAGTTGTGGAAGGTTTATGCAAATTAGGCAGTTAATAGATATTCTTGTCAGGGATCTTTGTAGAAAATGTACATTAAAAAAAAATCCCACTCTACCTCCTCTCCCTGTTCTCTTCCCCAGCTCCCAAAACCTAATTTTTTGCCATAGAGGCCACAAATTTAGGTCTCACTTTTTCAGTATTTCTGTTCTCATAAAAATTTAATTTAATGGCATTTCATGCTTAAAGCTGCCTACTTTTATTTTATCTTTTATAGTTGTGACTTTTAACCATGTGCTTTTTTTTTTTTTTAAGAGAACAATAAAATAATTAGCTGGCATAATAAGGGATGGTAGATGGTAGATTTATTCCTAAGTAATATGTATAAATTCCTTGGGATTTTCCCAAACTATGTAAATAAATCAGGTTGAAAAGTCTTCCCTTTTGCAATATCTTTACATCTAGAGGGAGAAAATATGTGTAACTAATTCTGTTAATAAAACAGATTCTTTTTTAGGCACTGAGAGACATATTAAGAGGAGAACTGAAGCACTAATATAATGAGCCTACTTATACTGAACTTTTAGTCCTGAGCAGAGCAATTAAATGCAACAGAAAAACAGGATAGAAAATACATCTCTTTGTTCACTGGAGCCTGTTTCTGTTACTCAGTATACCCAATGTATAACTTTCATAAACAGATCAGATCCATTTTAATGGGAATGTGCTTTTGAGTATTTTTCTTCAGCCTACTATTGCTATTGGGAGGCTGTTCCAGATCGTCACTGCTGTCTGATCATTAAGAATACTTTCGATCTCCAGCCTAATTTTATTCATGGACGATTTATAACATTTTTCTTCTGCCAACAGTGTCCTTTAGTTTAAGTAGGACTTCTCCTTTCATGGCACATAATTATTTTCCAAACATAATTATTTATCGAGAGCGATTACATGTCTTCTTAACTGCAATATGTTGTCTTAGCTGTTATTTTGCTAACTTAAGGAGGATAAGCACTTTTACTCATCCTTTGTATGATAGGCACTGTGTTATTCTGATCCTGTTTTCAGCACCTGTTCAAGCTTGGTTTCCCCTCTGTTGTCTTTGATTAGACTGTATGTTCCCCATGCTGAGCTAAATGTTCCCAAAGAGACTTTGCAGGTACTGAATGGAGAGTCAACAGAAGTCATCATGCAAAAATCCAACTTTGACAAATTCTAATGTTTGTGGATCTCATATGACAACATGTCATAATACTTATTATGCTGAATCTGACATTGAGCAGGACTTTAGGCACTGTATTTAGGAATAAGAGACTCTTCCGAATTTGCAGCTGTGAAGTTTGTCTTCACAGGTTAGTGTCTGTGACCATTCTTTCCAAAAATAAACAACCCTAACTTATCTTAAAAATTAAGTAGGTGAGAGTTTTGAATTAGTTAAGACACTGAGAATGTAATAGTTCTCATTAAATGATGTATAAAGCTTAATCGCCATGTTTAGAAGGCTGTAGAGGAAGCCAGCCTTAGGTAGGATAAATTAAGCAGTTTGGTAGAAATGTTAATTAAGCAGCTTCAAGGAAGAAGAGAAGAATAATGTCTTAATCTTCCACAGTAACGTGTGGTATTTCAGTGTTCTATTGCAAGCAATGAAAACAGAGGAGGAAGTAAACAAGATCCCATAATACTTTCTGGCTAGAAAAAGTGGAGGTGGCTCAGAGTGGCTGTTTTGGGGACTCTGGTTGCCATCTTTAACAGGAGGAGTACAAAAATACTACTTTAAGAGCACTTCAAGGTTTATAGATTTGGAGGACTTTTAAGAGACTAATTACATGTTCAAAGAATCTCATATCCAGCTGAGATGTATGAACAGCCAAGGTATATCCTTATTCCTGAGGTTACTGTTTATAATGCATGCTGTTATTTTAAGTCAATAGTTATTTTAAGTCAATAATTATTTGAAGGTAAGCATATTCCCATATTCTTAAATATTTTGTACTGGTGAAATTGAATCTGAGTAATTTGGTTCATGTCAAACACTCTATTCCTTTGGGTCACTATTTAAATGTTTCCTGTCTCCCTTGAAGTATGAGGGGCCTCATCATGGATAGATTTAAAAATGGTCAGATATCTAGAATTAATTTTCTAAACTGTATTCTGAGCTTCCAATAAGGAAGAAGGAGAGCTGGAATTGAAAATTACATTTCTGCTAATGTCTCGGATAACCTTCTGTATGCAAATGCAATGATTAGAAAACTTTTGAGGAGGTGATAGACAGATGTGTGAGTGCTGGTCTAAGTACCAGCCTCTGAAATATCATAATACAGAAATGCTCCCATTGTCTTGTTTCAGATAGTCTATTTTGCATGAAGCAATTGCATATTAATTAACTTAGAGAGAATGCAGGAATGTGAGGATAAAAATCCATCCTAATGGCTGAAGTTTCTGTACAAGGAGGGAAGCTGTTGGTTGCAATTTTTACCACGAAATTTGTTTATGCATATTACCAATAACTAATAGGTGCCACATGGAACTTTCTTAATAAGCCCCCGTGGTGGAAAGGTTTTGAGGAGCTGAGCGTTAAAGCTAAAAATGTATTCTCATTCTAAGTTCTCTCTATCACTGTGATTTTTAATTTATACATATACAGTAGAATTTCTACATCAGGAAGGATTAAAAGTCCTTGTATAAAAAAAGCATAGTAGACTGATGGTGATAGCTTAGGAAATGTGGATTTGATAGCTCCTTGGTAGAAGACAAAATAGAATCTTTGTCCTGTATCTTCTTGGAGTGTGAGCTATTAAATAAAAAGCAATGTGAGGAGATCATCCATTTAGATTTAGAAGAAGTCTATAAACTCAATATATTCAGTGAAGTGCTTGATCCTTCAGGCACAGTCGGGATCTATGCTTAGCACAATTCTTTTTTCTCTTTCAGATGCTGACTATTTAATCATTAAACTGATGACAGTTCAAGAATATTTATTTTGAACATAAATAAAAAAGTAAGGTGAGATGCCAAGGAAAATTTAATATCTAAAAAAGACATTCTGATAGTATTGATTTTTCCTTTTAAAAATATTTTTAAATGTTACAAATTTAAATTGGGATTACTTTATAAATTGTAATTTCTATTTTAAGTAAATATAAATAACAATTTTGCAAATTTGAAAAATTTTGATTATCACAAATATTTTCATAAAACTGATACTGAAAAAATTAGATCTCAAATTCTCATTCTAACTTTGCAAAAATCTAAACTATTCATAAGGAAGGAAAAGCAATTATAAAAATTATTATTTGGTTTTAATAAGTCCCATAGAGTTTAATATATTAATGAAATGATACTTTCATGACAAGTTAAAAAAAAAAAAAAAAAGGCACTTCAAACACTGCATTTTCAAATCATTTTTACACTTCCATTTTTCATATCTTTATTGGGAAAAATGAGACCTCAACCCAGGGCCAGCACAGTCTGGGCCAATGCCTGTGCACAGCCCCACTGTAACCAGGGCTCAGAGCTGGTGAGCAGCGACCACAGACTGCACTGGGCTCAGCTCCCACTGCTTTAAGCAGCCCTGCAGCACCACCCCAGCGTGCCTGGCACCCTGAAACCCTCCTGGGTGCCAGCAGCACCAGTCCCAGGCTCCTGACACCAGAGCAGCGTTCCAAGGGGCAGCACTACAGCCTTCACAGACCCTCTGCACTGGAAAAGGAAACACAGTTATCTTAAAGGACCACATGAACACAATGTGGGACTACAAAGTGATTCAGGAGCACAGACTCTTTAGATGGAGGTTATCAATGTTAGTAAGCTCCAGAGCCTAAGACTTCTCACTGGCCCTGTTTAATTAAATGGTATAGGCAGTCTTTGATATTTCAGACTTGGTTCTGTACAGGCTTAGAACTTATCCCAAAAGGGCAATGGCTTCTAACCATGTCCTGCTATTGAAAAATCTAAGTTTTTGATGATTTTTCAAGTTAATTTGGATGTTCTGTACAGATTTGGGATCGTTCAGCTTTTGAATTAACATCTGGGGAAAATATGTATGAAAGATGAGTTCCATGACTGCTTCTTCATAGGAGCAACAGACAAATATGGAAATCCTTCTCTCGACACCGAATTTGACTGTAGAGCCAAAAATATGTCAAGATATTCTGTCTTGAAAACAGAGCAGAAATGGAATACAGATTTGAGCTTGCTAACGCTGAAATGAGCAGATGTTCTGTCAACAAACTGATCACTGTACAACAAATTCTAAAACAAGTGGAACCAAGACACTTACCACATTTTTACAGAAATTTCTTCAAGCTGTAGATGAGACTGCTCTTTTGAGCATCATTTTTTTAAACACAGAAAATTAAAAGAAATAAGGCATTTTAAAAGCCAGATTTATTTTAATTCTAAGGTTCTATTGAGAAGCAACAAGTTTCTCTTCTGCAGTCAGTATAGTCTTCTGCTGCTGAGTTAGGTAAATAAGTTATTTTTATACCAGGTAGATATGCCATCATCATGTAAAGGCATCATACAAATTTTTCAAGCCCATACATGTTAAAGGGAGTGGAGAATTGTAGTTTAGGTAATTTCCAATAGCCTTCAAACTGTTCATTCTGTGACCCTGTATTAAATCTACCACAGCCCTCCAACACCTTGGAAGTAATCATTACAGTCTCCCCCTTATATCTGCACCTGCCATAGGTTTTCAATAAGAATATGCACAGAAATTTCTGCAGGATTTTAAGGAGGCTTAGCCAACAGGTGAATTGTCCAGCCTGTCTACAAAAGAAAATTAGCCCAAGCTTTTGACCAATATCGTAACAGATCACTTTAGGTGATGAACTAGGAGAATACAATGATTAAACTTGGCGCCAACTGAATGCAGTATCTCAGCTGCATTTAGTGAATGGAAATTGGTAGAACCTTGTATTGCACAAGTAGATAGCTTATGTGCCTAGAGCTCATTGACAGAAAACATACCAGGACATTCAGGGTCTTCTTAGCTTATATTCTCGTGTGCCTTTCAGAAATTTCACACCTTGAAGTTGATCGCCTCTGTAACCAAAAATACAAAATTTACAGGATACTGTATGTATCACTGAGGTAGGAGCCAGATAGGGTGCTAAAAATTTACATTACCAAAAGGCAGTTGAGGTATTTATTGAACAGAGAAGCCATGTACACAAGCAAAGGTGCCAGTTCTACTTACAAATACTGTAAACGAAGTAAGATACTTATATCTTTACAATGATGGACAAGAAAAATCAGCGTGACATGTTTTTTCCTTAGAAAGTACTCCTTTTTCTTTGAATCCAAACTAACAGAAAATTAATATCCATTAACTGTTAGTAACAATTAGCTTTTTTATTGCAGACAGTTATTAGTCATTTATAGTTCTAATAAAGAAGGTGCTATTATACAGATGTCTAGCAATCTTTTGGTCACATTTAAACAATAATTTGAAAGAATTATACATTTAACTGATTATTTCTATAAACTGGCATTCCAATTATTACTTATTCACAGACAATTATGTACTTTACTCTCAGCATGTATTGTAAATTTACTCTGTAGTCTTGTCTCTTGACCATGATTCTCTAAAACTTCTATGTAGTGATAATTTTAGAGCACATCACAAAACCACAGAATGGGTCAGGTTGGAAGAAACCATAATGGGTATATGGTCCAAAAAAATCCTAGAGCACAACTGCACAAAATGCAGTTCTTGAATATCCCCAGTGCAGGAGACTGTCCACAACCTCTCTGGACAATCCATTCCAATACTTGGTCACTGGCACAGTTAAAAAGTTCCTCATCATCTTTTAGGGCATCATTTTCTTCTCATTGCCTGTTCTATTAGTTGGCACCACCAAGAAGAGCCTGGCTCCATCCTCTTGACACCCCCTTTAGGTATTTATATACATTAATGAAATCCCCTCTCAGTTATCTTTTCTTGAGGCTGAACCAGCTGAGCTCCCTCAGAACTTTCCCTTTAAAAACTTGGATTGTCAGAAGTTATTATACCTACATAAAAATTGACTAATTTCGTAATATTATGATTGTAATCTAACAGATGTATTTTCTTCATACACTTGTGGTTTTTATTTGCTGTTTGTGTAAACCTTGTGTCAGTGTGAACAATCAGTATGCTGACAGCCATAAAAGCTTATAAAAATGAGCAGCACTGTACTACAAAATCAGAAATCTTGTCAAAAGTATTCCCTTTGAAACAGAGACATGGCCTTTTATATAAAACTCCCAGTGTATGAAAGACAGCAAGGAGCTCTTGCAATGCTGCTTGCTATACTTTTCTTTTAGAATTAACAGGCATTAGAACTGGAAAGGAAGCACAAAGGACAACTTTCTGTACACTGACTTTATAGTTAAACATAATGCTTTCCTTGACCTATCCATAGAATTTTAAGATTTAGTTTAGGGAATGTTGCTAAGTGGGCTGTCCTTCAAATTTGAGTTGTCATTCCATTATTTTAAAAAGTTAATTCACTCTCCTGTCCCTTTCATATAAAGTAGCAGAAGCTTTCATATAAACCATGAATACATTCATTCCTGAGAGAGCCTGCTATCTAATTCTGTGTAGGGAGGATGTCTGCTAGAAAAAGGAGCTACTGATTGCTGAAGCTCGAAGTGAAAGCTTCTGGGGAGCAGATTTTCTTGAAGTGTTCTGTCTGTATAAAGGGGTTTGAGAAAAGCTGGAGGAAGCTTGGTTGCACGTTAAGTGCTGTATATTGATGAATTGGTGCTGTAATATTTTCTTGTTACGCTCATAGTTAATTACCTATTACATGCTTGCTATAGCAACACGAAGATAAAAAACAGTAGGAAGATGGAAGCTGATGATTTTTATCTGTCATTCATTATATGAACACTCATACCTTGCACTACTTGTAACCAAATGCAAGGGAGAAGAAATAAAATGAGTGACACTCTGCTCTTCAACACTTAGAAATAATAATCAGAGACAGACATTCAGCAATGCCTCCATAAACAAGAGATGTTAAAATTTTAAAAGTATTGCAAAACATGCATATGCAGGTTGAAACCATGAGTCATTATAGCACTGAAATGGAATAGTCCCAATGCTCACCCACTTTTTTTTACAGTGGGAGCATAAAAGGGACTCCAGGAAGCATGGAAAAAAGGGGTTCCAGGAAGCCCTCAGGATGTGTTTTATTGAAATACCCAAACTCCAGAGGAGCACAGAGGCAGTGTCTCTGCAGGACGGGCCCTTCCCTGCCCGGGGGGCAGACAGCCATGCTGCTCTGGGCTGCACTGGGAGGGGGCTCTGAGGGCCCCCGCGCTACCCAGGCCCTGCTTCCCACCCCCACGTCCCTCAGAACACACAGGAAACTGCAGGGAGGTAAGGAGAGGATCTTCCCTTTCAGCTCTTGGGTGGCAGCCCCGGCAAACAGGCGTGGATGGATGTCCAGGTGGGGAACTGGTGATAGATTGCTGTGTTTTCTCAGCCCTAGCCTGGCCTCAGGCTGTGGGGCAGCTCTGGAGGAGCAGGCCCCGCTCCTGCTGCCCTGGGCATGGAAGATCTTGACTGCAGTGCAGAAAGTGTTCTGTGACTCTAAACAGAGAAAAGTAGAAGTTTATTATGGGTGAATGCAGTAGGGGGATTCATGTTAAAGAGTGTTGCAAGTTGGGGAAGGAAAGTCTTTCACCTCTGAAGAAGGGAATGGGCACGTGTCTGAGAAAAAGTCTGTAAAATATTGCTAGCTGATTTGCTGATTTCTGGTAGAAAGTTTGATGGCTGTAGTTAAATGAATTCAGTAAAAAATTTGCCAAAATCTTAGCATGTTTCAGTCCAGCTTCCACTGAATTTTATATCTCTGGCACCCCCACATATAATGGACAGACTTAGCTCTATTATTCTACAAATAATCCAATCACTTGTGATCCTGCAAAGCCATTTTTCCTTTTTTTTTTTTTTTTTGTTCAAATGCAGAATGCAAATCAATCACGCTGCTAATGCTGTACAATTAACAGGATTAGTAAGAGCCCATTTTGGTAGAGTTAGAACTCTTTGGAAAAGCTGAAAGTTAGAACTACTACATCCACCTTGGCTTTAAGTGACCATTTATTTCATTTATCAACACGGTCTAAAAGTCAGAAGCTGCCATATTATTCAATGGGAAAGCATGGGCTAATTAAATTCTCACACCAATATTTCCCCTTCTTTTTTCTGTGGAGGTGGAAAACTTAAAAAAGAGAAGTGGAGAAAAAAAGTTTGTTGAAAGTGATAATCATAATGATGAGGCATTGTGTGGTAATCTACAGCTAGGTAATAAAGGGGGCATAGAGGAAATGGGGTGCTCTAGATCAAGCCAAGAATTCCTGAAAGTTTAGGTTTTTTGTTTTGGTTTGATTTGTTGTTGTTTTTTTGTTTGTTTGCTTGGGTTTTTTTTTGGTGGGGTTTTTTGTGGGTTTTTTTGTTTGTTTGTTTGTTTGTTTTTTAATGCAGGCTTTCATTATTACTGATTTTTTTATCATATTAATTAAATAATATTAATTTGGTTTGTTTCTAATGTTTACCCAGCTATATATATTTTTTACTATTTAACAGCTAGTACCATATTTGAAAAATAGCATCATAGAAAATTGCATAAATGGAAAATTTGATTAATTTTCAGTTGAGACATCTCTTTATAACAGCCTCCTATTTGTGATTCAGGATACTGCAGTATCAATAAATTTATTTGTGTTTTTTTATCCCTAGTCTCTCGGTCACCATTGTCAGTCACTTGACAAAAAGAACCCCTACCTGCTAGCAGTGGTGCATCCAGCTTCTGCAAGGAGCTAGAAAAACAGGTAGTTAGCTTTTTATTTTTCTGAAACATGCCATTTTAATATTGGATGATGTCTGGCTGTTGCCTCCAAATTCAAATTAGAATCTACTGCACTGTAGTTTGGGCAACAACTCACGAGAGAAGGTAACATGAACTACTGTATTCCAAGGCTTTTCACCCATTTTAACTTCCAAGGGGAGGAAATACATGCTCAATTTGTTATTTCTCATTCTTAATCTTAGATCAATGGTGGGTTACTTTGGAAAAGCCAAAGAAAATAGGGGGAGACAATTCTGAGTGCTAATGTTGTGAAAAAAGTACATATTTCAGTTTTACAGAAGTGTTGTGACCTTTTTTTGCTTTCCTGTATCTCAGAAGTATTTGGTGTTAAAAGTTCAAACTTGTCAAGTACTTAATCCTTGATGAGAACAAGTGCATGTGTCATGTCTGAACAGATTTGATTTAGAAACAGAAAATATCCTTTTAGTACTATTCAGAATGGAAGATAATTAAGCAGTTCCAGATGCCTGCATGTGGCATCTTTAGTAGATATGAGCATATTCCTTCATCCTCACCAGTAATTCTTTTCTGGTTTGCCCTAAGTTTATAATTCGAAGAAGGGGGAAAGAAAGTTACCTTTTCCTTTGTTTTGTGTTACTTAGCAAACAATTTATTCATATTTTACACATTTTATTACTGAGATATACTCTAATTATAATATACCCTAACCAGAATACTTTTATGTTATATTTTTGGGGCAGCACTAGGACTACACCAAATCAGAATATTTTTTAATGCTTCCTGAAAGCATAACTTGAGGTATATATTACTCCCAAAACTCTGACTTGACACAACTCTGTGTGAGAAAATGATTAGTCTTTATACCTGGAGTAGGACTGTGGATCGACTGGAACCAAATCTCTTCAGATAGTTTTCAAAAGCACATCTTGTTTCATATGACTCTGACTTAGTATAGAAAAAAATTAAAATAGAAATTTAAAAATAAAATTGAAATAGAAAAAAAAGAAGAAAATATCAAAAATTGAATTCTAAATTATGTACAATATTGAATCTTAGAGAAGAGGTGATAGAATCATTTATACAGAATTAAGCATTTTCAGATTTTTAGCATGAAGATTTCTACCATGAAGGATTAAACCCTAGGATTAAACTCTTGCAAACTTTTTTTCAAAGAATTTAGGTTTCTTTGGGGTTCACTTGCTTTGGGACTGCTTTGGGAAGGCCCTGAGATAGGTATGACATTTCCTGATTTCCAGCTGCAGAAGTGGTTTTCTTCCTGCTTGTTGTGAGTAAGCAAGTTTGGTTCTCAGGATACTTGGCTCCACACCTTTCTCAAAATCCCCTAGTGACTTGACATGAAGAAATGGATGAAGTTTCTTCTTATATCTGCTTACAGTTTAAAGAATAGAAGTAGAGGTTTTGTATGACCTGTTACTGGATTCTGAATTAAGTTATTCGAGTTCTTACTTTTTCTAGCAGACTTCTAAGAATACAAAAGGATACATATCTTTTCGTATATTTATTTTCCTTTTAGATGACAGCTGGTTCTCTGGTTATATTTCATTCACTTCACAGTCAGTGATAAAAGTCTGTGCCAGCTGTCAACATAGTATATTCCCATAGAACCATGCTGGTGGGAGAGAGTAACTGTTTCATCCACACTTCAGTTTTTCACATCCTTTCTTTCCAAACCTGTTGCCCCCACTACGATGTCATAGGACAGCTATTTTTGTTTTGTTTTGTTTTCCTCTCTGCTCTCATTGGGAGCAAAAAATATGCAGTTTGCATGACTGACCTACAGTGATCTTCCAACACATAAGAGGAAAAAGAATCCAAAGCATGAGGAATGCTTGGACCCCTCCTGAAAAGGGTGTCCTATAAGTATTGTGATGAAGTAAATTAATCTCATTCTTCACTGATAATACAGCAGTTCAAAATTTTATTTGCAATATGTGGCAGAAAATACCTTTTAATATATTTTCATTAAGTAAGCTGCAGCACAGGTGTGCTGAGTGCAAGAATGTTTTCTCAGGTTAGAGGAAACACAGGAATGATTATGTGTACCAAAATAATGCATATAATAAAGAGTCTCACCTAATAGTTTCTTCATCAGGACAATTGCATTTGTTTAGAATGAATAGTGTGTAGTACACTGGCTATTCTCTTTATTTAAAGGCTGTAGTGAAATGTGTTTGAAATGAAAAAAAAAAAAGGCCATTGTTTCTTTTACTGATTAGCATTGCTCCTATTAATTTGTACGGATTACTTTTATATGAATAAAAAAAGAAGTGCTGCAGTATCAGTAGGTATTCCTAAATACTCAAGTGTGCTATAAATGTAACCATCCCTTTTATATTTAAATTAGGTATTTGATATAAATCAACAAAGCTCAGTGGTGAAAACTGACAACTCCATGCATAATGCTGTAAAGAGAATAATTTCTCAAATATTTACTGCATCTATAATTTTTTTTACATGCTGGCAGAAAAAATACCAACTGAGTAGCCCATGCATGTATATTTTATCTATTTTATAATTTGTGTCATTTTAATCCTCATAGCACCTCATTTTTTTTTCTTCCAGTAGACTAAATAAGAAATCTATGATTACTTACAGAGTCCTTAACAATGGGAGACTCTATTAGGCATGCAGAGAAAACAAATGCAGCCCATGAATTTAATTCTAGTTTTCATTATCTTTTATTTGTGTATCACACCCTAAAGCTGTCGATTCTATTCTCATATTCATCTTCCTAGTAAAATGTTTGGAGGCAGAGGGGAATGTGCTGAACAACTGAATTATTGATTCATTTTATGTGAGAAGAAATCCCTGTATTTTAAAAATTCTAATGTCTTAAGTTACCAATGTATTTTTCCAATATATGTAATTCTGGAAGGGTCCTAATTCTTGATGGTAAATTGTTATCAAAGCACAGTAAATATTTTATGCAGGGTACAGTATCATAAATTGAGGAATCTCAATAGCAAATGTACCAACTTCAGCATAACATCTCGAAGTCTGTTAGGAAATTTTTCATGTCAGTAAGGTGGTGTATTTGGCCTCTATTCAACCTCTTGCAAACCATTAAAAATGCTTTTTCACCCTTCTTTATGTAGTTTGCTTCTTGCACTTTTTTTCCCTATTTGCCCGAGAGATATCTTGGCGTAGTTGCAGAATCTGGCTTCACTGAGGACCTGCTTTTTGTGGTTTTAAGCTGGATTGACTGAAGCAAAGGAAAGCTGAATGACTTGCCTGAGGTTGGCTCACTGGGGATTAGAACCAAGAATCC
>WEIU01006804.1:0-15523 GCA_013389925.1 Aegithalos caudatus
TTGTTTGGGACATTCACATCTACAACTTTTCTCCCCCTTTTCCTCTATCCTGGAATCATGCAGTCAAGCGAGGAGCTAAAAATTGAATTGAGGTCAGTGTACCACCACTTCTTCCTTCTATGCCCATTGCTGAGAGAATCAAAGGCATAAGTCAGAAACATGAACAATGGGACCGAGGCTCATCATGATCTGTCTAGACCCAAACTCAAAACAATGGTGCTCTTGCATCCTCTAAGCCGATAGATGCAGCTGGTGAGAGACAGATTTCTGCCAAATTTGTGACAGGAATGTGAGTCTGCATCTAAATTTAACATGCCAGGGAAATTTTCTGGGTGCTGGAAGGTGCCATGTGGCATTCTCCCAAGGAAAGAGCTACCAGGCACAGCTGAAGAATTAGTATGTGCCTAGGGCCTGATAGACAATCTGGATGCAGCTATTCTGCTTAGAAGGTTTGAGTAGTGTAGGTGTGGAGCATTCTATGCCAGTATGACCTTAGTGCCAGGAAATAGTTCCAAACCTGTTCAGTTTACTGTTGCTGATACAGCCTGAGTTCCTAAATGGTTCAGAGTTGAAGTGACAAGAGAACGGACATGGCATTTGCGGTCTGGCGGAATGGAGAGTCCTAACCTGCATACAACCCATTACATATTTTCTGGGAGCTAAGCAGAGCCATATACTTCTAATGATATCAATTGTGCGTTGATCTCAACAGTATATAAACATTCTAGATCCCAGACTGTATGCTGCTATTTTGTAAATGAGGACTGAAACAATTGTGCCTCTGTTACATGGAAGAGAAGTACGTAAAACTCTACTGGCTAAACATGACTGTCTGGAGAATCTGTTAGGGATTTTAGGTTATTCAGAGGGACTCGATGATGTAGGAAAGCCAAAAACCAGTTTCTGTTTGTAAAATTAAAAATACAGTCCTGTACCAGTATACCTCTGTGTAAAGATTTTTATATCTGTGATGACTACAAAACTGTAAAAGCTATAAAATTCATCTTGCCATTTAAAAAACCTTCCAAGCTGTTCTGAAATGTACTCATGCCCTGGACTGCTCCTAAAGTTTTTTCTTCAGTGTGGCAGAACTATATAATGAACTATGTTAAAATTTGTATTTCACTGTAAAGAGAATCTATTCCTTCATTGATTGAACTGTTAAAGTCTTTTGTTTTACAAAAAAACCCTAAAAAACCCAACCGTCAGAAGTTTTGTTTCTGTTATGTTTGCTATAGATTTGGTATAGTTTTAGAATTTCTGCAACCATGAACTGCATCCTGGTATTCTCTTTCCATGCCCAAGGAGAAATTAACCTTCCAGCTTTGTTTGATTATGCTTTTATAGAAAATATTTACAGATTCTCTGTGCATTCAGTCTACTCTAACCTGGCATGATCAAAGTCTGTATGGAATCATGGCTGTATGGAATCTTTATGTTAATAATGTACCCCCAATTAATTCAGTGTCTCAGTTATCTGTATTGTAGGAGTAATGCTGGGCTGTGTGTGTTTTTTCAAACTGTGTGCTATCATTACAGGTCTTTCATATAAATTTGGGTTGAGCTGTCCTGCCTTTTAAGATTCCAAGTGCCTTCAGATCACTTCGCACTTTTTTCAGGTGGCTTCTTAAAATACAGAAGAGATGGCTATTCCAGTAACTAGATGGTTTTTAAACATTTATCTTTTACTAGAACACCCTCACCCTAGGAAAGAAATGTTCCTTGAATTGTGCTAAGTTAGGTTCTGTCAGACACATCTATATGAGCTTCTTTGCCTGGGTGGTGGGACCATGGGGGGCCAGCCATGATCTACCAATTACCAACTACCAAATGGCCTTGGCCACTTTTAAAATTTAATTCCACTAGAAGGGTATATATAGATTTTCTAGTGTGACTCCAAATATGATAAGTGTAGTTTTGGTCAGGCTTCAGCACCTGGGGGAAAATGGCCCTGTTCTTACTACTTGAAATCTGATTGTTCCCCCTTTGGTGAAATGATGGCTTCATCTGAATAACTTTATTGCCAAGATTGAACTAACAGTCAAATCTACTTGTTAAAAGTGACCTTAGAATGATATGTTGTAAAAGATCTTTCTTTCCAAGATTAAAGATAATTGAAATTTAAAGTGTATTCAGAATAAGGTAAATTCAGCTGGGGTCTTTTTCAGGGGTTTTGTGTCTGGATTCTTTTAACAGTTAATACTAAGTAGCTTCTAGAGAATCCAGCCCATGTGTATGTCAGAGGCCTTCCCGTCTCCATAATTTTCTAAAACCCTACAGCTTTCTGGAGATTTCATAAAAAAGGATCCCTTCCTCTCTGCAAATGTTAGACTTTTAATGGGAAGGAAAAAAAAGAGAGAAATTTATATGTACAATAAAGGAAAGTAGGATGGAATCTGCCATCCACACATTAATTTCATAACCTTTTTTAGTGTATCGTTTCCCTTATTTTTGTTGTAGGCCAGCCTAGTCTTGCATGATACATTTAGTTTAGTACCTAATGTACTTAGTTGAGGATTGTTTTTTTCCTGCTAGTTTATATAAAGATTTAGGAACGTTACTTGAATTAAACACAGCTGACAAAAAATCACAGTAATTGTTCCATCAGTACTTCAGGTCCCATGGTGCTGATAGTAGATTAGAGAGAGAGAGAGAGAGTTGTGATGAATCTCTGTCTTATTGTAGAACTGGGATCTCTCCTGCAATGTTTTTTGTTTGTTTGCTTGTTTTTAATCTGTGATATTAGGAAGAATATTTGTACACAAATTTGGGTTCTCTAGATATCTCTTACCAAACAGTCAGTTCAGAAGGGACATTAAATTATTCCTGTTACAGCTGAGTCTTGTAATATATTTTACAATAGGGTATTTTCCAAAACAGGACTTGTGAAAATTTAAAAGTTCAATTTAAAGGAGCAGAAAGGTGCTGAAAGATAGTTCTTTAAATATATTCCCTATAATTTAGCATTTTAATTTTAGTATTGTTGAAAAGTTAATGATCCACAGAGCTGAAATTCTGTGGAGGACTTGCAATACTTATGGAGTGGGTCTTCATTTTCTAGAAAACTATTTGAGGTACAAAGAATATTTCTCTCTTGATGTGTAATTGGTTTTTTGAAAATTATAAAAAACACAGTGTTCACTTTAGATACATCTGGAAGTAATGGGTTGTTGCTCTTTTTAAGCTGTTTGAAACTCTGCATCAGCCAAATCTTCCTTTATAATAGAAGCTTCTGTGTCATATAAACATCTTAGTTTTGGATTTCATTTCCACATTTGATAAGGCTTTTAAATAGAGTTGAAAAAATAACTCCTAATGGATTTAGGTAGGGAATTCTAACATAGAATTTACTGAGTATTTTTACTGTAATTGTATTTTGCCTTCTAAGCTGTGTGTCATAAATGATTTTGTTCAATGAAAAGATCATGTTGGATGAATTGATTTTTTCTGAGTGATCCAAATGACTGCTAGCATACCTTACCAAATACTTTGTCAGTCATGTGATGGAATTACAATTATTATTACGTTCTTTCAATAACAGTGTTCAGGAAATTTTAAGTGGTGACATTGTTACATATCCAAAGGCTTTGAGAGATCGTTGTGGTGTGTTGTTGTGACTGCCTCTAGTTTAAAGTATGTTATTTGTCTTTGTGAAAGTAATGTTGTCATAATAAAAGTATTTCTAGTCATGATCATAGTAATGCTTTGGATGCTGCTGAGGTATTTCTGACCTCTGTTGGCAAAGCATAGCAAATGAAATGTGTGCTGAGTAGCATTCTTCTGTTTTGATATTATTTATTTCAAATATGACATGTTGTTAAAAGAAGAAATTAAGGCATCAATTCTTTGTTTTTATTGTTGGAAAGTTTGGTTTGGTTTTTTTTTNTTTTTTTTTTTTTTTTTTTTTTTTTTTTTTTTTTTTGTCCTACTGTTCCAGTTAGCTAGACCATAGGATAGAGAATTTATGCTCAAACTGTCCTTAGTTAATAACATTATCTGATTTAGTAATTTTGTACTATGCAATAGTTTAATTGAATACCATTCTTATCCAGATTTTCTATGCTATGCCAAAAACATTTCAACATTTCACATTATAATAGCTCTATGTAGTAAAGATTAGATGTTACAAAGATTCCATTTGAGGTTTGCAGTATGTCTGATAAAGACCAATCTTCAAGGCTCTGAAAAAACTTCATCAGTGGATTGTCTTTGCCCAGTTGTACTTAATGCAGTAGCTAATTTCACCCTGATTGACTTCCTTATTTAACTTGAAAATCAATTTAGGAGAAATAAATATTGATTTTAGGAAAAAGAAATATTGATGTAATCTGAACAGGTGCTATTTTTTTTTTTCTGTGCAATGACTATCATATCTATAATGCATTTGTCATATCTGTCTTTATATTTCATATATCTTTCCTAAGCTGTGTCCTTGTTAACAAAGTTAATAGAAAGCTGATGGAAAGAATGTTAGCACCTGGATGGAGGTAGTCAACAGGAAAATACTCTATGGTAACATGGAGTAGCAAATGCAATAAGAGCACCTCTGGTTTGAAACAATGTTTCTTGAAAGAACAGCTTCAAATTCTTTAATATTTATGTTATTAAACATAAACATAAAGTTTACATTTTACAATTCAGCATTATAAAGTCACCCCAGGACAAAAGGAAAGATTTTTAGTACTATTTTGAATACATTTTGATCAAGGTTACTTTTAATTAATGTACTGTTGCAGGCTTCTGATGTTCTCTGCCTTGCTCATTGTCTGCTTAGGCCTGTGGAGTCTGAATAATTGTGGAAATATTCTACTGGAAAGCACAAATGTTATGTATATATTCTACATATGTTATAGGTCATTGATAGACTTCAAGAGCCTTAATATCTCAGGATTCATATTTTGGAAGTTAGTTCCTGGAGTATAGTCTTTCACGGCTCTGAGTTTAGACTATGGCAGGTTGTCCAAAAGGGTTGGACATTATTGCTGCTGTTATGAGATGAAGATATGGAAGCTTGAATTCAGAATATGGGAAATCATTGATGTGGATAACTGATTTAATATCATGTGGATGGAAACACAAGAAGTGAGACTCTCACATCTGTTACATTTTCATATGTCAAGATAGTGAGGGATTGATTACATGTATGCAGGGATTAATGTTACTATACCTGATTTCTGAATCTCGTTTTCAAATCTCACCATAAATTGAGAATGAGGTGTGAGATGGCCTTCAAGAATCAAGAGGAAATGGAATCATGCATTTCTTTTTGTGTCTATTTTGCTAGTGTCTGAAAGAATTATTCTACTTTTGAGGAAACTCAGATGAGGAAGGACAAGGTATTAAAGCCAGCTGAATTGCAGACTATATATAGCAAGCTCTGTTCTGTGTGTCCTACAGCTATGACAAAGAGTCTTATCTCAGGTTGGTTTCTAAGATGAATGATTTTTAGTACTGGATTGAGGTCATAGATCTAACGGCATCCATATTCAAAAATCTTTGTTGCAAATTGTTACTCTTCCCAGTGCTGCTTCCACTGCCAGAGCTTCAGGAATTTTTATTCCACTTAAACAAATGTCAGTAAGTGTACCAGGAGGCATAATTAATCATTTAGAGGTTTAAAAATCTCCTTTTCTAGTTAATATTGACTTTGCCTCTTTGTGATAAGAATGTGTTTAAAATTGCAAAGACCATGAATTTATGATGGATGGGAATACTCTGTTGGATCTCCGAAAATGAATTGTGGAAAAAAATCTCTTTTCCTACTAAAAATTCAAGGTCAGTGGAATTAGGAAAAACAATGGCTAAGGAAAGATTTTTCCTAACAAAATATGTCATCATATCTGTATTCTTGATAGAAAGATAAATAGGACTTTGCTTTAGTTTATTTTTGATAAAATTAATATTAGTGTGGTTTTTTAAAAATTTTATTTTAATGTTAGCTAATTTTTACAAAAAAATGGAGTCACAATGGTCTTTCTGAGAATATGCTCTGTTCTTCAAAAGAAAATAATGATGTATATACCATAACTCAGCATTCATGGGTACATTCATATAAGTGTATGCAATCAAAAAGTCACAGAATATGCTGAGTTGGAAACGACCCACAAGGGTCATCAAAGTCCAGCTCCTGGCCTGCACAGCACCATCTCCAAGAGTCACACACCCTGTGCCTCAGAGCATTGTCCAGATGCTCCCTGAGCTCTGCCAGGCTGATGCTATGATCAGTGCCCTGGGGAGCCTGTTCAGTGCCCAACCACCCTCTGGGTGAAAAACCTCTAATATCGAACCTAAACCTCCCCTGACACAACTTCAGGCCATTTCCTCACTCCTGTCTTGTGGTCACCATAGAGAAGATATCAGTGCCTGGCCTTCCTTTCCCTCACAAGAAGTTGTAACTGCAATGAGATCTCTCCTCAGGTCTCCTCAAGGCTGAACAGACCACGTGTCCTCACCTACTCCTCATACAATGTGGTGCGAGGGGCCGGGTGTACAAACTAATCAGGTGAATCCAGCTGGTAACATCAGTACAGCTTCCCCTCAAAGCCTTTCACCATCATTGTAGCCCTCCTTTGGTTGCTGTCTAATAGCTTTATGTCATCCTTATATTGTGGCACCCAAACCTGCACACAACACTTGAAGTGAGGACGCAGCAATGCAGAGTAGAATGGGACAATCCTCTCCCCCAACCAACTGGCAAGTGAATGTTTGATGTATTTAGAACCATGAGATATGCAAGAGCTTCTACAACCCCTCAGAAGATTGATCTCTGTTGTGCTTATAGAAAAATAATGTTTATTTATGTAATTTTACTAAATATTAGTTGTCTGAAAGGAGTTGAAAGAACCCAGTATTTATTTATGGAGTTTAATATGTGAATGTACCCAGAAGTATTGTATTCACACAGAAAAATTGTCCAAGGCAATCAGCCTTTCTCTATTATAGGCCTAATACTAAGTAACACAGTGAGCTGTGTTCCTAGTTAATCTTGATCAATCTATAGATCTTATACAAAGTGAATCTTTGATTTGTCTGATTTGTCTGATTCATAAAAAATACAGAGAAACCAACTACCTCGTACATGTTAGGAAGCCCAGACTCATGATACAATGGGTGTGGAGTTTCTCTTCTTTAGAACAATTAATCTGATACACTGATTTTCAGCATTAGCTGTGTAGTATTCTTTCAGATTGCTCAGATCACCTAAGATCATACCATTGGAAATAGTTTTAGAACATGATTCACATTGCTTAAACATGAGTAATTTTACTTTTTAAAGATACTGTCTGGTGATCTGCTATTGGTATCTGATCCGGACTGTGTATTTTCATAATTTAGTAGTTGTTCTTACAGCATTCTTCTGCAAGATGATACCAAATGAGAGGTAATATTTTTTCCTGTCAGAATGACTGGATTTTCAAAGACGTAACTCTGGATTGAATCCAAAGATATGTATGATTCATCATGGACAAGCTGGAGTTACTATGGTTCTCTGTGGACTAAGCAAAACCCCAGCTCGTCCCAATACAGAAGGAACCCTTCTGTCATAACTGATGAAGGTGTTCTCTCTTTTAACCACTCCAGGCAAATTGAACTTGACTGTAAAAGCTAACCAGTACTAGTCAGGAACATTTTGCATTCTGAATATAACCACAGTATTATGCAGTATACTCAGCCAGTGTACTTATAGATGAGTAGTCCATAAGTGTTATAAATGCATATTATGGAGTTGGCTTTTTGCAAATATTGAGATGAATGCTATATGTATAATGTAGGAAAGTTGTACTGTATTTTCTTTTATTAACAGAATCCTAGAAATATGATGAATGTATATCCTCTAATTGTAACATAGTGTTAACAGTAAAGACTAGGTCTTTCCTTGTAACATCTAAACTAGCCAGACCTGAAGATAAGGAGAGTCATCCCAGATTCCTGCATGAAGATTGTGACCAAAACCTTGAGAGAAAAATTTATGGGACCTATGATAGCAGACAGAGTGGAGCCACCCCAAATGAATCTACCAGATAAAATGACTGGGGGAGAATTGAAACTGAACTGAAAATGATAACCCAAAAAAAGAGTTTGAATCATGCATTAGGGTCTGTTGAATATGTAACACAAAGATCCTTAAAACAAAGGATCTGAAGCAGGAAGGGGTGTGCTGGCTGGCTTGCTGCCAGGCACCCTCGGCCAGACATCCTCGGCCGAAAAACTGTTTTTGCTTTATTTTCTATTTCCTAATTGTCTATTTTTTATTCTTTATTAAACTTATAAATTCTTCTAAGAAAGTGAACCTCATTTTTCACAATAAGGAATGATGAAGCCAGACTGGTTAGATAAAGGTCAAATGCAAAGTTACCTTATATATGACAGATTTTTTTGAATAAAGCATAACTAATTGAACTCCTATTCTTTTGTGTCACATCATCCTTAAGTCAATATGCTTCTCCTTTTGGTTTTTGCATATTTACTGATTTTCTACAACATTTAAACTGATGTAACTATTAAGACTATCAGGATAAAACTACATACCCTCTAGGGAAATTGATTGCAACTTCAAGTAAATAGAGTTCTAACGCAGTTAAAATAGTTCATGTGACTTCTGTTCGGGTTTAGTTTATTGAGATTTTACCATACAGAGTGCTTAATTGGAGAGACTGAGTGCCCATCTACATGTTTTTCTAGGTAGATTCTTTCCCAAACCAGGCATACCTAAATTTGCATGTAGTTACACATACACAGACCATCCAATCTGAAGCGTTGTAGGACATGCCTCCCACTGTTTTTTGTCAACCATACAAGACCACTGTTTTCTCTAATATTTTTAATACAGATATTCAAATTTGGCTAACCCCTATAATACTTAGTAAAACTGCATAAGCCTCCTGGTCATCTTTTGTTCTGCAAAATTTAATCTTCTCCCCGGTCTTACATGACATCACCTCCTTGCATGGTCTTAACCTGAGAGACATGCAGCTACACAACTGAGTCCCGGGGTACTTCACCTACTTTGCTGACTGATCCAGCCTGGTCTTCATTAGCAATCACACACTGTCTCACACACCCACACTACAGCTGCAGCCTCCATGGACACATGTGGGTCCCCTGATCCAAGGAGAAACCTCCAGTTTCTGGTATGCAGACCTTCATTTTCTCCATTTCCTGGCCAGACAGACATATATTCTCACTAACCTGTCATCTCACTCAAGTGCAGGCAATCTGGCCCTCATACAGGCACATGGGATAGAGGCCCTTGCCCAAGAAAATAGAGTCAGAATTTAATAAGATTGAGTGCATATGACCAGCCTACTGTGCGGCAGAACTAACTATACACAGATGTGATCAACCCTTTTTGTCCCCTTATCCCTCTATTTTCTCAAACTTGTTCCTCCCCAAATCACCTAAATCCATCCCTTTTGCTGCCTTTGGTTCCACCCCTAAATATCCCATCATATTCAATCCACATGTCCCATAGCCCTAGACAGTGGTGTCTCTCAGCTTGAAGTGTTCTCCAGCATTGTTTCATGTTGATGTGCATCACCCCCAGGCAATGGGGTCGAGGCTCTCACAGCACAGTTTTGAGAGGGACCCCAACAAGGTGTGTCTTTGCCTGCTGTGGTGCTGCTGTGCTCTGCTGGACTTACATAGACGGGCTTTTAATGCACTGCTGACGCTTCTGTGATGAGCTCCAGAGTAGCAGGGCAAGGGTATTACTTGATTCTCCCACTTTCTGCTGTGCCTTTGTGCTCCTTTGGGGATAAACAGGAGCTGTTTATCACATAACCTAACACATGAATAAGAATTTGTATAATTTCCAGTTATCTCAGTACTATTCCAGCCTATTCTTTGGGTACTTAACAATTGTAATGTCCTCATATACAAGTTCTGTAATTTCTCACCTCAGGACTTCCTTTAAAGTTGTTTCTTAAGTCCTAACTCTATCAAAATACGCTTTTGTAAAACCCTTTTCTTTCAATTGCAATTCTTTATCTTTCCTTCTTATCAAAAGATTAGGCCATATTGACTTTCTGTAGGATTCCTCATGACTAAGTCTATTCTGAATATCCAGGACTTTGGTATCTTTATGTGCCTGGCTGTCTGCCTCTCCTCAGCCACACACTGATCTTTAGTCATTTATAATCAGACTTTTCATAGTTCTTTCCACTGGAGAAGCAATGAATGGCAGGTTGGACTAATGATGGTATGGGTCTCATTATTCTCCAACCGAAAATACAGTTAGTAACAGCAAGAATGATAGTGAGCAAGTATCTGTTGGAAATAAAGGTTATTTGCATATTTTTAAATGCTGCCACCCTACTCCAAATCTTCGTCTGGATGGATGTTAGATATATCAGTGTTCATTTAGCAGTGATACTTCACAGAACTTGGAAAACAATAATTACTGGTAAGATACTGGTTTTTGAGTCCTATGTTGTTGGACATGATCTCATTCTTCTACATGTTAAATTACACTTTTTACTTACATGCTTATCACTGGAAGTGTTGATCCTGCTGTTTGCATATTTGGGAGGTCTTTTTCTAGCCCACTGTTCTAGCTAGCTCTAAGTACAGTAATTAGTAAATGTATATTAAGTAATCAAACTCATAATAGGTATTGCACTTGAGATATCAAATAGAAATCATGAGTTGAACAGAATCAGTATGGAAATAAGACAACAGTTTAGTGGAATCAGAATCAGTATGGAAATAGGACAACAGTTTAGTGGAATTCTCCAGTTTTCTAGACTTACACTAAGGCCAAGACTGTAAACAGATCAAGGTTAAAGAAAGCAAGTGGAATAAGCTGCTTTAGAACCTGAACTTGAGTAACATCCTTGATCCCATGTATAGTTGATCACAAATTTAGTTGTATTATTTATATTGAAGAAACCAAACAGCAGGAATCAAAATGAGATAAGCACATTCAAAGTTGAAATGACGCAGGAACGCCACAATGAGACACAACAGAGATGACCGAGCCAGAGCGAGAGGAGGAAAAGAGGAGTTTACTTTTTTGATTTCACCTTATATACATTTCACAGAAATGGACCACATTGGAAGACAGAGGTTCAACCTCTTCAATTCCACTGGTCTGAGAAGGTGTCTATCAATTGTCCCTCCTAACTGGAGGAATGTAAACAATAGTATTGTTTATAGAAAATGTGTGAGAATCTGACTCTAAAGTATGTAAACAATCAGAAGGCTAAAGGAACAGAAAAGAACAGGGCGACAGTTGAAATGTTGTTGAGTCACATTTCACACTGATACAACAAAAGCTCTTAATTGGAATTATATATACAATAAGCTTTAAGCATAAAATCACTCTTAATTGAATTGATAATCCATTTTCCATTCCCTTTATTTTTAATTAAAATAATGAAAATTATTATTATTTTATTTTGAGATTTTTAATTCTTAGTTGCTTCATGCAAAAGGTATTTTTGATTCTGGAAAGAAGATCAAAGATAGTTTTGCTCAAAATATCATTACTTTTTTCAAACACCTAAAGCTACACCTGTTTGAAATTAATCCTAAAATAACATTTTTCAATGTTTATTTCACACGTACAGTTATTTATTAGGCTTTAAAATATGACTTTCTAAAAGGCTACTAAAGGCAAATATTTGAATTTACTTTATTTGAAGTAATTTGAAGACATACCTCAAATTCAGCAAAGGAATGTTAATAATAGGTAAAACCATAAATGAAAAATAAATATATATTTTAATAGCATAATATATTTGGCATAATACTATATTCTACCAAAGAGGAAAACACTGAAAGAAAAAAAAAATCAAATTTACTAAAATGATATACTTCTGTATTTGATAAGTAACATTATTAATTTATAAGTTAGAGGAAGAATTGTCAATTTGGTATATTTGTGTATAAAATAGAAAATGGGAGCTATTTTTCTGCTGTTCACAATAAGTAATATTATTATTATGTGTCTTCATAATGATACATATTATTGTGTAAAAGTTTGCATTTTCAAAATTGTCTGTAAAATTGGCAATGTACTTTGTATAAACTGACTTAGCACAACTGAATACATGTATGAATATAGGCAGAGCACTAATAAAGAGCCTGGCTGTGTGCTCAAAAAGCTTGAGTCATTATGTTTCTGTCAGGTTAACAAAAAGCATGGAAAATTTGGAAGTTTTTACTCAGAGCAAGACAAATTCCTGTAATATGTATTTTTTCTGTGAAACACAGAAAGAGTAAGAAGCTGTGTAAATCTGAACTGGTTGGTGTTTCCACTGACATCAATGGAAAGAGGATGAAGTTTACAGTTTCATGTCATCAGGCAGCTAAGGCTTTTAAAATTTTTTATAATTATTCACCACAAATGGTTTTTTTTTTTTTTTCACCTTAGAAAAACTACCTTATAAGGACCAGAAATATTTTTGCATAGTCATGAAATATTATAATGATAATGAACTGATATAATGCAGATATTTGTACAGAGAGGAAATGTGATGGAAAAATTACACGTACCTTGCAAGCATATTCTTGTACTGTTGATGCAGAGTGTGTCTGTGTGATGATTAGCTGGAAAAAGCTTTTATTTCTCTGCTTTTCTGTTAATTTGTGGGTAACAACAGCCATTTCACAATTATTTCTTTCCAAAAATCATAGCAAAATAAGAAATTAATCAACTAACGATCTTTTTGTCATTTTCATGTTTCTTTTGAAATATTACTCTTTATATGTAACTATTTAAGCACATTAAAAAAAAGAAAAACAATAGCAATTTTCTGACCAAGTGAAGAGTATTTTCAATTAATATTTGACATCATTTCATAAGGTCAAAATTCTTTGTCCACAGTGAGAGCAGACTGTAAGAAAGTGATCTTTCTGCTTTCAGCAATAGTGTAAATAGTATAACAAACTTCTGTTTATTTGTGCCTTACTTCGGCAAGATGTAATGGAAGAAACTAATGATAATCGTGTTTTAATTAATTGTTGAATGAAAACTAATTTTTTGCACAAAAAGTAGGTTCAATTACTTTCTTCAAATTCATTAAGTAATAGGAAAGTTTAAATTTACTGATGTACATAGGAAAACAGATTCCTAACTTAGTAATGCATGCCACATTAAGAAGTTTGATTATTGACTGCATCAAAGTACTAGAAGAAATATATTTTTGAGAATACTCAATATTAACAGTATTTTGAAGAACTGCTAATTTCTATCAACAAATATTTTTTTCTGGACATTGAACAGTATTTGTTTTCTGCCAGATTATCCTTAGTGTTGCTTTCACAGATGTTTTAATACACAAATCAATATATTTAATGATTTTTCACATATCATATACATTTGTGATACTAAAGAAGGGGTATTTAGATTTTTCCTCAATCTCTACTCCTCTTTTGTTTGCAGTCAGATGCTTTGTATGGAGGTTATATATGACTGTACTTTTGTACTTCTGTATTCTAATTGCAAGAGAAGAGCTTTAGCTGAAGCTGGGAGTTTTAGGATGTAGGAATTTGTATTCACACTCTTCAACTTGAATTTGATTCTCAGTCATCAAAGTATAAATATCCTGTGTATATACTGGACCTGCATTCCTTTTGTAGGAAATAATGTTGCAATACTGGTGCAATGGAAGACCTCCTTGGAGAGGATTTCTGTACTAGCTCAAGGGAAGAGAGCTGCCTGTAGCTGAATCCTGCTTGTGTTTGCTGTGTTCTGTAGTTTGATAACTACACTGTAATTTTGAGCATGTCTTTGTGTATCCTTTGAGAGCTGACATTGATTAGTCTGTCTATCCTGTCTTGTGACTCTGAGTCATCAGCATTTACGCATTGTCTTTTGTCCTTTGCCTCTCAGCCTCCCAACCTGCATGTCCTGAGGAGTTTCATATAGGTGCCTTTATATACCCTTTAATAAAGTTTCAGAGTTGTTTTTTTTTTTTTGTTTTAAATCAGTATAGTTTCAGTTGAAAAATATTTCCTAAGACCAGAGTCAGGAAGTACAACAATGTTTTAATTAGCAAATGGATTAAAGATGAAAAATAGGGGAGAACAAATGAGGATTATCTTAGGGAGTTTTGGTGGGAGTTTTTTAGTTTTTAGTTTTTAGTTTTTCTTTGATTTTTAAAAATTTTATTCATGATGCCTAGTGCATCATGAACACTATACGAACTCTGGGATCCTTGCATCTTGAAAAACAACAGACAAATCCTAACTATGTCAAAGCAAGCAAGCTATCAAAACCAAGTAAATTATGTTCTGGTTGGTAGTGTATTTTTTTATATTTAAAATCTTACTTTCTATACCACTTATTCTTTTCTTCATTCTCCTATAAGCTGGTATATATCAAAGGATGAAAATATAATTCAATAAATAAGATAATAATTGATAAACACTATGCAAAAGTATGAGAGGTTGTATCTTATCAATACATAAGGACATCTTTCCTTCTAATAGATAGAGAGCTTGACTTTTCCATATAAATAACATCTATCTATTACAGAGGAGCTATCAGTTCAGGGACTCAATTTTTAGTATTCCATGAAGTTAAAATAATTTCATTTAATTGAAAATATTAGAGTGACTTTTCTTATCTGAAAGTTGCCTCCTATAGAAAAGAATATCTGTAGATGTCTGAGAAGATTTTTTAAAAAGTTACTTTTTTTTTTGCTTATTTGCACCCAAGAAAATAATTCAATCCATTCTTCCAATAAAATAAATTGCAGGGAAAAGTGAGGTACCCAGCATTATGTAGAATTATGCTCACTGCAGAAGACAATATTTCACACAAATAATTCTGTATGCACACAGTATTACTTGTTGGAAAACAACTACTTAAGTTTATGAGCTAATGAATCATTCAAATACACACAAGGAAAAAGAGACTAGTATCCCCTAGTGTGCATATATATATGTGCATATATATATATTCCATTTTATAGGTAATAAAATACTGATTCAATAGTAAATCTTTAAAATCATATATTAAGCATAATGTGATTTTACTGATGTAGGTAATGAAAAATGTCAGTATGAAAAATTCTTTTTACTTATTAGCTTCAAATGGTTTCCTTTAAACTACAGCACTTGATCCTAATGTATGAAGTGAAGGGAAATATGACTTGACAGTGACTGTTTAGCACTGTATTAGAAACTAATGAAAACAGACTGTAATTTAGGACTCATAATTTTGTGTTCTGGAAGTTTTAATACTGATGATTGAAAACCATTATAGAAGAGTAAATTGCTTCTGTAAAAGATATAATCAGTTTTCAATGTGGTCAGTTAGATAAAAAAAAACCTGCTGGTTCTCAATACACCTCTGTAATCCAATTTCCAAGGCTGGATTTTGTTGTTCATTTTGGTAGATTAGCAGCTATGTTTTCCACATTGAAACAAAATATGTACTTTACTGTTTTTTGAAGAGTCTGTAATAGATCATGAAACTGGTTAAACCAGACATGTAATGAAGTTGACTGTAAAATACAGAAAGATAACAAAACATAATTTAGTTAACTTATTTTTAAATGTATATCTAATTTATTTA
>WEIU01006813.1:2320-14754 GCA_013389925.1 Aegithalos caudatus
AGTTGCCTGATGTTAATAATTTATAGCTTAAGATCCAAATCATGAATGAAATTATTAATTATTTATTAACAGTAGCATACTAATGAGAGGCTAACAACAATGTTCAAAATGACAATGTCTCCTAATAATCTGTGAAAATATAGAAACCACACTGCTAGCTACTTCTGCTTCAGAGATTAAAGTTTTGTTTCATTATAATGTATGCAGCAAATCAAGATGCACTTTCTTAATTCTTAACACCTACATTTTTCCCTATTCATGACTGACAGAAGATAAAACTAGGCTTCAATTTAGAGAACTGCAGATTACTTCTTTCCTCCTGTCCAGTCCTAATACAGTCATAATTTATATTGATGCAGACTTAATTTTTTCAGTAATTATGACCCAAGTTAACATTTTCCAAGACTGTCTGCCAAAATCTGTTTACTTTGATGCTGATTGGTGTAAAATGTAGAATTTACAAACCATTGAGAAATCATTCGATGCCATGTCCTGCAGTTAAGGAGAAGTCAAGCAATAATAAAATCCAATTAACTGTATGCCTACATTTAAAATTTTGATGGTAAAGTCAGGAAAAAGAATATAAACTCAAGGGCAATAGTTTAGCAGGGTTGAGCTTGGGACAGTTAGGGGAATAAGAAAGCCTAAGCATAAGACAGCCCTCTTTCTCTGCCTCTATATAATTTCTTATCTTCCTTAGCCATTTTAATTAAGATGTTAATAAATTTGCTCATAGATTTAATACTCAGTGAAAATTATGGGTCATAAACTGAAATAAAATCCAATGCAATGGATTTGGAACTTGTAAGAAAAAAACCCAATTTTGTCGCCTAGTCAACCACACTACATTTTTTTTAGTGGGATTTTTTTTCCTCTCTGAAGGGAAAAATTGCTGTTTAGAAAAAGATTTAAACTTTAGCCCCCCACATATTAAGTGGAATTAATGATCTATTTGCTTAGACACCATATATTACTTCTAGTTTATCCATCCACTGGGTAAACGATAGGCACTACTTGGTCACAATGATAGATTTCAATGCAGGCTGGGACATCAATCAGCACTGGCAACTGATTAGTTGTTTGTGTCTTTGACAAGCTCTTCCATCTCACTGAATGAAAGCTTGCTGATTGCTCTCACTTCTCTCCACATTCATTGCCCTCCACTGCCACTATATTATATGCTTAATGCTGATGGTAGAAACCCTCCGTGACAGCTAACACTGGATATCTTCCATTCCCTTATCATTACATATACACTATTCTGTGTTCCTTTAAGGACTAGAATTTCTAAGTGGGGTCATCCATGCTACTAGATATACAGAGGGCTGGCACAGTAAGGCTGGGACCTGCTGATGAGAGAGATTTTGTGTATGAGAAAAGAAAAAAAAAGAGGTTGCATAGTAGCATTATATGTGTCTAACTGTTCACAGTTTAAGATCTGGTTATTAAATACAAGCAGATTATGAGTAAGAAGGGGAAATTCTCAAGAATGGAAACAGTTGGAAGGCTCTACAGCAGGGTAAGCTAAAGTCGTGAGGTTAAAGGCACAATGGGAAATTTAGTCTTCTGTGGCCGAGTGCATAATGCTGGAATCTTGCCTGAGACTTTCAAAGTTGTTCGGGAAACCTAGTTGATCCCTACCAACTAACAGTATTTTAAAAGTTTGAATCTTTGACAGTAATAGACTAGATTTATAAGATAATTTCAGCATTGCTGCCTTATCATTATATTTGCTTTTCTGCAACAGATGGAGGGAATACATTAGCTGAAGTATTTGAGGAAGTACAGAAGATATGAATGTTGACTTTCATGACATCCAACATTGTCTGGCATATGTTTGACATGTGTGATTAAGCATCAGGAGGACTGGAACAGCAGTAAAGAAGATCAGTGATGCTTTAATCAGTTCTAAAGTGCATATTGAGGACAGGACAACAGAAACATGCTTCAAAGAGCCTTTTGGTGCTTCTAATAAGAGTTTCAATGTGAGTTTTACACTGTCTTAGACAATAAAATAATGTTTGGTGAAAGAAAAGTGGGAATTTTTAGTTGTGGTAAGGTGGGGGTTTTTCGATTTTTTTTTTTCTTTTAAATTATATTTTCCTAAGATATTCTTTCCAAATATATCTCAAGTATAAAAAACTGAATACTGTTTTACACATGAAAAACTAGATGATAATGATGGATATATTATGGGAAAAAATAGAGGTGTTATTGTGCATGGTAGAGAAACCACTTGTAATAAAAAGAAAGTTTACAGTATCTCTTAGCAGCACATGTCAATTCTCTGAAGGCAATAATATCTCTTTTGTCAAAGGGGAAAACTGAAGGGGGAAATGGAGAGAGGATCACTTGTTACATCTAAAATCATACAAATAAATGCATGAAGTGTCAGTATAACTAAGTAATAATTTAATGCAAGATCACTATCAGATCTGTGTTCCTGCTTTAACTGGGGAATAGATACACATTGAAAACATAGCTGTGATTAATGATCTTTCTTATTCCAGGCCCATGTTGAAAACCAAACCTAATCCTCTAGTCACTTTTGCAGATATACCCCACCTTGTGTTTTGACTTTCCTTGATATATATATGCTGGCTGCCCTACTAGGTATGCTAGATGGAACAGGGAAAACTATTGGATGGTGATTTCTGATTTGCCATGGTTCCTTTTAGTATATTAGATCATTGAAGGCTATATAGCCCGTCAGAGTAAATTTTCTAGCTAGCCAATGGATTTTTACAGACATTCAAGGTGATAAGATGGTTGGACGGAGTTATTTTCTCTGGTTCATGCAAGTTCTGAGAAAGGGTCAGGAAAATAAACAGTATGACTGCAAGAACTTTGGAATATCAGACACCATTTGGTAAAGAAACAAAATGATAGAGACTGACAAGATCAGTACTGCAGCTAAGTGAGTTATGGTTCAGGAAAACATCAGATCTTGTCCTGTATCCATTAAGTGAACACAGAAAACCACCCATGCCATTCATACTTGTGCTTTATTACTCAGCTGCAGTCAAAGAATTCAAACATTGTGCTTTATTCTAAGTTTGTAAATTTATATTTAAAGAAATAATTGCAATGTTTTTATATCAGACATTATTTGTCACATTTTATATTTCAGATATCCACCAGCACTTCTACTTATGCATAAAGGCCATGAAATCCTTTGTATCCTGCAGCTTGAATGGCAACATGGACCTTTCATTGCTACTGCCCCTATGTGTCTTGCACACTGCTTGTGAACACTTGCATCCATTCAAACTCAGGTTTCAGGTTTCCAATTAATCTAAGACTTCAAACTCCTGCCAAATATTACTTCCTATATTGCACTACATTGCACTGTACCATCTTGAACATGGATGTCTAACAGCCAAGCACAGGGGGACAATCCCTGCCCTGCTCCTGCTGGCCACACTATTGCTGGCACAGCCCAGGATGCCATTGGCCTTCTTGGCCACCTGGGCACAGCCTGGCTCATGTTCAGTCACTGTCACCAGCACCCCAGGTCCTTTTCCTGTGGGCAGCTTTCCAGCCACTCTGCCCCAGCCTGTGGCACTGCCTCGGGTTGTTGTGGTCCAAAGGCAGGTTTTACACTTGGCCTTGTTGTACGTCATCCCATTTGCCTCAGCCCATCAAACCACTCTGTCCAGTTCCCTCTGAAAAACCTTCCGGCCCTCCAGCAGATCAACACTCCAACTGAACTCAATGTCACCTGCAAAATTACTGCAAACTTACATTTTTATAAATAATTTCTATTGCAATTTAGCATTCTGAGCTAAAACTCTCCAAATTTAGCTTTTTCAGTAAAAATAATTTAAAAAGTATTTTACCTAAATCAATAATTAGTATGCAAAGGATCAGACTATGTTTTTTGCACGGAAGTTCCTTAAAACATCAAAGACACATCTATATCTATCTAGAATGTGATTATGTCTATGAAATAATGACTGTAAATATGTTGCAGCACAATATGTTTAATTTAATGTTATTTATAAACTACTATTTCCAGATAATAATAATATTGCCTGTACATACATATCTGAGTAAGGAAAAAAGTACAACATCGTCTTTATTTCCCACTTGATTTTAATTATCCTTTTTCTCTACTGTCTCTTATTTAAATGTGAATTTATGACCTTGAATTTAGCTTTCCTGTTGAATTAAGTTGAAATAATGTTAATGATACTTACCAGCTCTTTTAAAGCCTGGCTAAGATTACAAAAATATTAGAACAAAGGACAGAAAACGTTTCTTCTCTTCAGCATCACCTCATGGACCTGCTATTTAATAGCATGTATTTATTAACCTGGTTTTATGGAGTTTTCAGTATTGCCATATTATCAAGCTTCTTTGGTATCCTATTTTATACAATTGAGCTAAAACTCAACTGCTTTTGTGGAAAATTACAGAGGATTAATTACTGGAAAACTACTTTTAGAATTGATCTTTTCCAAAAAGTGATCTACAATTTATTATTTTTATACTCTATGCAGAATGCTCAGAAAAAAATCTTACTATTATAAAAAAACAAACAATAACATAAAGTTACAGCTGAAGATGATGAAAAGAAGATGAATACAAATATTTTAAAGATCTAACACAAAGGAACATGTAACTCGAGTGCAAATATACCTTTCATTAGCTAGTTATCAAGATACTGTTTTGATTTTAGCTTGGAGTCTAAAAAGAACAATTAGAAAATATTTTTCACTTATGTATAAAACAAAAATGCTTGAGAATTAGGTTGAACCTGTATTTTCACCTATTCTTTCTATTTACCCTCAAACAACATGCATAGCTTAGGTCAAAAAACATTACCATGACAATTTTCTTTAAAAGAGGCAGTACAGAGAAACTATATACATTTGACAAGGTAATGAACTACTTTCTCTTTGGGAAGACTGGCAAAGATACAGATTTTGGAAACTGAAATGTTTTAATAGTTTCTCTCTTAATTTACGCTTTGACTGAAACTGATTTTCAACCCCTCACAGAGAGATGCTCTTTAAGAATGCTTATTGCTGTAGTAGAGACAAGAGCACTGAAAAGCAATGAACCAGATCTTATCCTGTAAAAGTCACTGGGAATGCTGTCGTTGAGTTCACCAAAAGTAACTTTACCCATCATATCTGCCAATGAACACTGAAACTGGATTGCAACACAAGTTATTTGAGATAATTTTTTTAAGAGTTTCAGCAGCTGAAACTCCCTACATTCTAATTTACCACTGAAATTAAGGTGTCAGGTCATATCAGAAAGTGGCGCAGCCAGCAGTAATAGGAGCAGCAAGTTTTATACAGTGGATTTGAGCTATTTTAGATGAAGGACGCATACCTTCTTTAATGCTTTCATGAATTAAATAATCACAGTATGAAAATGTTTTCTAAAAGTTAACCAGTTTTGCCACAACCTAAAAAAAAAAAAAAGGCTAGTAGAAATTTACTTTCCCATAGTGTAATCAGTAAGTTATTGTACATGATGCCTGTGAAAACCAAATGATAATTTGCCCCTATGTGTTTTTTCAGGACAACAGCTTTGCCATATCTCTTCCAGTTGCTAATGTAAATCAGCCAGAGGAGATCACAAAACTCTGTTTATTGGCTTTGATCTTCTTAGATTTTGGGATATTTATTATAAAGGAAATGTCCCAAATTCAATGGAATTAAATCTCTGAGTACACTTTGTTTTGATAAGGCATCTCATTCTATCTGTACCTTGTGTCATTTTCCTCACTGGGGACAAATCACACACAGCTACAGCACTCATCTCCTCCTTCAAACACAGAGATACTTCATTTGCCATCAGTATGAGACATATTTTCAATCAAACACAGTGCAGTATCCAAGCTTATATTTTTCTAAATCCTCCTGCTTGTCAGATATCCAGCTGTGCTGATGCCAGAATTTTCAGAATGTCCATAAGAAAGAGATTATGTTGCAGAAACATCTTTGTATGCAAACTAACTGCACTGCATAAAGAATAACAAAGTGTCTATATTGCCCTTGTCTGTCTAATCTGTGCTACATATATATTTCAAACTTTTATCCTGTATCATTAAACACATTAAAATTTCTGATATAATTAACAAAGGAAAAACAAAGAAAATACTTTAAAAATATTTTTACTGGAAATTATTTCTCTTATATAATAATCTAAAGGTGATGATAAATATTTTTAACATGGAAGACAATTATCAAGGAGGATGTGGGGAGATCAAAAATTATTAGCAAAAAATACATTCTTAAGGGCACATACTTGTGATTTTGAAAAGTTTTATGTATTTATAGTCTTTTCATAGCCTTAAATTTATGGAAGGAGAGATGGAAGACATCATTTGATGGGGGGATTTGAGTAGGTTAAGGGATGGTATGGTTAAATTCAGTTATATGGTACAGTTTATAGTTTTATAAGCAGCATACCAATTGCCATATAGAAGATCAGTGTGAGAAATATCAAAGAAAATTTAAAAAATATAAAAATCAATGATTTTACTTGTTTAGCAGAAAATAAAAACAGAAACAGAAAAGGAAAACAGGTCCAAGAAATCACAGAGGGCTGTGAAATGCCTTTAAAAAATGAGCAAGATACAACACAATGAGCTCATACAATGAACAGTCCAGAAAAAGTCATTCAAGGCACACAGACAAAATTGATTTTTTTCTTCTCTTTTAATAGCATGGAAAATATTTAGCAATGGCCATTCAGTGTTGAAAGGAGATCAAAAGCTAATAAAACAGCTGACAAATTTCACAGGGCGTCTTTCTTGTTATTGTTGAAGACAATCTTTTCTCGCTGATCTGGGTCAGAGGCCTGGCTAGCTGTTAAGGGTAGAGCCTGCTGATACCTAAGCTCAAGGTCAGGTTTCTATGCAGATTAGCCATATGAAAATAACCTCATCCAAACTACACAGGGAGCACACCTGAAACTGACAGCAATTAATGCTGCTTCAAAGAAAGCTACAAAATTCAAAGGAGCTTAGAGACAGAGATAGAACTAACAGAGTATAGAAGTCCGTGACTTCTGTTGACTCAAAAGCTTCTGTCTGCATCTAAATGTTACCTAATAGAAATGGTAAAGCAGGCTAATCCACTTCCTGACAAAGCTGTCCTCCATGAAATGCTGGCTTTTGGAAATCTCTATTGTTGTTTTAGAATAGGTAAAGTGCATATGTTTGACATTAGAGTTTAAAACTATGACATTCTTTGAGAAAAAAAAAATTGTATTGGTAATGAGTAATCTAACTGAATTTTACAAATGTGACAGCTGTTTTCATTCATGCTTCTATAAAAAGGTCAATATGGCTCTAGAGTTTTTGTCTCCTGTAAACATGCAAATAGTAAACCTCAGGATGAACAGGCTAAGATGAATCCAACTTACTATACAATGATATTCTGTGTGAAAAGGTGACATAACTCCCTGGTAAAACTAGCAGTACACATGACCTGATATCTGTGCATCTCTCTCAAAGTGAAAATTCTGTATTCGGTGCATAGCTGCAGGCTCACTCTATATTCTGGAGCCACGAAATTGCTGAAAATGCTTTTTCTCCTGCCATGCTCCAGTAGGAAGATAATACTGCTTCTAATCATGGATTCACAAAGTAGTGACTTACAAGGAACCCCCAGAGGTCACCTAACCTAACTCTTTGTTCATTGCAGGTCTAATTGGATACAGAGCATCCAGACCTTGGGGTCCTGAGTCATTAATACCTCCAGTGATGTAGATCTTATGGTGTGTCTGAGTAGTAGTTCATTTATTTGATTGATCATGGTAAAAAGTTCCTTCCCTACAGCCCATTGGAATTTATCAGAAAGCCTCAGACTTCTCATTTTTTTCTTGTTTAGTGGATTTGTGCAGTCACTTGGAGTCTGGCTTCATCTTCTCTAGGTTCTCAAACTAGGTAGTAACACACACCTATCAGGTATCCCAGAAGCCATCTTTTCTGCAAGGGGAACCAGCCATACTCCCTCAGACTTTATGTCTTTGCATCCTGAGGGCATTAACAGACCGTAATGGTCCTGATCAGTTTCTTCTGGGGCCCTTGAGACCCCTATCCAAGTGCCCATGTGTGTACAAGTATGATTGCCTCATCTTTGTCACCTCTCAAATATGTATTCATCTCAGTCTTTCTAGAAGCTTCCCAAGACTGCTGATAGAGTTTCTAAGATCCATAAGAGGTGGAAGTTAATGTAATAGTGGGAAAAATATTGAGAACTATCTCTTAACACTTTCACCTTTGCTGAGAATGGACTACTGGTTTGCCCTGGTCTTTGATATAATTTTCTCCTTGACACCATTTGACTTTTATTTAGGTATTGTCAGTAGTCAAACATATATGGAGACAATGGGAAGGGGGTGAGGGAACTATGTGTAAACATTGCTTATCCAAACCTGTGACTAAAAGCTTTTCCTGTTCCAGTTAGTTTTACTCCTGCTGCTATCTACTGATGTGAAACCGATTTACAAAACAGCAGCTGAAACACACTACAGAGGAAGATCCTAGTGTCTGTTGGAAACCCTCTTCTGTGACAAGAAGTGGAATTGGAATTTATCACACTGTAACTAGTGCCAATGTTGAGTATTTATAATAGGCTGATGATAGTTTGGACACTACAACTCAGGCTGATCGTCCATGTTCCTTAGAAAACTCTGTGCTTGTCAGCATGCAGAAAATAATTTTTGCTGTCCACTGGTTTCAGTCCTGTCACTTTAAACCAAGTCAGTAGGAAGGAATTGGAAGGAATTATGTAAGTATAGCAAAAAAAGGCAGAAAATATTTTTTTCTTTTAGAATATTATTAGTTTACATTATTTCTGGAGCAGGCTGAGAAGTAAATAACCAGTAACAAATGAGAGACATTCATATAAATTAGAGGACAAGAGAGCACAACAATCAGTTAGTTCCTCATGCCTGATTCTAAAGTGGGACCAGTGTAACTACATCCCCACCAAAAAAGCTGCATATTTTTGTAGTTTTGTACATTAGACAACTCCACCTGGGCTATTATTTATGTGTGGCTTCTTTAGGTTGTTACACATCTCTGTGTCAGCAAAGAGGCATTTATGTGACTGGCCTGGGGCTCCTAGGACCACCATGGCCCTGAGCTCGCCAGGCCTCTGCTAGCTGGTGCACTCAGGGACACCTGCTGTGTTTCTGACAGGTCACTGCTACAAACAGGCTGAGCCTCATGCTATTAGCATATTGCTTCATGAAATAAGATATAAAAGTCTCTCTATAAGTATAGACACAAGTACATATAGGTACATGTACATATATTTGTGTCCTTTTTCCTTTTCCCAATATGTTTCTAAATAAAGCAGTATTATTGGTAGGGTAACTGGAACATGATAGGGTGGGAGTGGGTGTTAGTGGAACAGAAACAGTCTTTCCCCTTCATCAGTTGGTGCTCTGAAACTTAATTATTTTCTTTCTTTTTTTTTNACCCAGAGCATGCACATATATGTATAAGAGTACAGTCATATGAATGTACAGTCACTCTCTGACAATCAGATCAAGTTACTGCTTAGAATAAAATTCAGCTGGATAAAAATTTGCAATGGGAGTATTTACATTTTCAGAGAGTGAGTTTAAGAGCATTTAGATAATAGTAATTTTCAATTGTGTGCATGCTGGAACACATATCTCTTACAAATGAAAGCGGAAATGTGTCTGTATATTGGAAGCTATCCTACTAGGGTTACAAACATCAACACAGAAGAGATAAGGAACCACTTGTGAAACATCAGTATTCTTTTATAGAGAGGTAGAAAGGGATTTACAAGTAACTAGACAACAGAAGAGCAAATGGAGGATTAGGGCCCAGTTTTAAAGTTCTGTTGTATTTTCTTTGTCTTTTTCATGCACTGTGTCCCATTAAAGTGTCTGATATAAGAATGTGGAGAAACCAGAAGTTATTATGAGACTCTTACACTTAAATATAAACTACCCCACGTCTTTCTGCCGTCCATAGATGTCAAGTCAGTAGGAGTGAAACAGATGTATGCTGATGTAAAATGTAACATAATTTTGGAACACCTTTCTTAGTTACTTTTTTCTCTTTAATTCTTCTTCAGCTGCAACAATTTTTTATTTTCTTAGGAAAAAAATCCTATTGGGAATGTCAGTGCTAAAGATGGCTAAAGGCTGCTTTCATAGTTACTGTTTAGATATCTTCTGCTTAGATGAACTATCATGATTATGCTTTCCATCCATTTCTTTTGTTAGAGTACCAGACTTAAAAGCACAAAATAATCACTTCAGCTCCCTTCCCTGCCTCTCCATTTAATTATATATTTGTAAATAAGACAGGAATTTTGATACAAGTTGGGAAAATAGGTCATCTTTAAATGTTGTTCCCTATTGACAGGGGACATAAAAATAGTACCACAAGATTAGGAGCTCAGTAAGTTTATCCAGCAGGCTGCTGTGTTCCATCTTTTAAAAATTAAGCAATATTTTGAACAAAAATGGTTTAAAAAAAAAAAAAGGCAGGAAGATTTTTTTTCTTCCATGAAAAGAATTCACTCAGAAAATTTCACCTGGGGAATAGGAAGCTAAGACAAAGCTTTTCTTCAATAGTTTTAGCTTAAGGAGAGGAGGTGACTTATCTATATACACCAGCAAAAATGTAAGATAATATAAGAAGAAAATACCTATAATTTGTTCCTTGATTCTGTAAGATCATAGATAACAGTGTAGTTATTTATGCATTTTCAGTGCCCTGGAGGCCTCACTCTACTGTAATTCAGTTTATTAGACTGTGTGCAAGGGAAGGCAAGTAGGAGTAATAAAGAAGACAAGGCTCTGTGGGAACACAGAACTTCTTGTCAGATAGATACTCAGGAAGATCCTTAGGTCACACTTTTCATAGCTTTGCAAAGTTTGCCTTTTTCTTCTCTGATCAAAGAGAAAGACATAAAAATTGTGTAAGATTATCCCTCTTCCTTGGAAAACCTTTCCATGATTTTCTGTACAGGTACTTACACTCTAGAAGACAGTACATTCTCTTTCTCCTTCCCACAGGAAGGTAAATATAAAGAAAAATAAAATCTAGAAATTTGTGAAAGAATATTCTTCATATTTTTTCATTCAAACCTGTGTGGTTTTGTCGTTTTTATAAAATCCTATGTTCTTCAAGCAAAAATCCCAATAAAATAAAAGGTAACCATTTACATACTCAAAACTGTAGATTCACAGTATTAATGAAGAGAAAGCTGGCATTGATTCCAAATATAAATCAGCCAAAGGGTTTTGTTGAGTCAGTAGAGAATTTTGATTGTGAAATCTTTTTATCCCCAGTTCTAAGGCATGTGGCAGTAGTCTCACATTAACTGAACTCACACACTAACTTCTGGAATACAGCAAGAGTGCAGATATGGAATACTTTACATCATTTTGTTCACTAAAATAATTATAATAATAAAAGACACAAAATTTGGAATAGCACTTCAAATGGACACATATGAAGTGTCTACAGTAATGTTATGGAGGAATTTATTTTGACAAATACAAGAAAACTCTCTCCTTGCAAAGGCAAATGTGAACCTAGAAGAGCACCTCTCCTCTCCCCATGCTACTTTTCTTTTCGTTTTCCTTCTGACCTGAAACATTTTCTTTTTATAAATGTTACCCCAATGCATCTCTAAATTTATCCTCATTTGAGGATCTGTTTCTGCTTATTCCTATTACAATTTCTTACTGTGTTAAAACAATATTTATATATAAAAATTATCTCCTATTCAGAATTATTACCATTACAAAAGTGTATAATTGCTCTGTCTTCAAAAATATCTACATATGACAGTGGTAGGAGATTATTTATTACTTTAAAAATTAGAGGATTACTGTTAAAAAATTTTATATTGTTTAAATGCATGTCGTACTTGAGAGAACTCACTACAGTACCCTGACTGCATTATGACAACTGCAGTCCTTTTGTTCAGACAGTAGTATTAAAATACTTTTAACTTTGAGAGGGAGTAGTACTTCAGCATTTAATTTTAAGGTAAGTAATCTTTAAAAAGTAATCTGTGGTTTTGATCTTCAAATATAAGTGAATTCTTTACTAAGAATGAATATTTTCATATTTATGTAAAAAGGGAATCTAAAGCTAACTCATAAGGTTTTTTGTTTTGTTTTGTTTTGTTTTGTTTTGTTTTTTGTTTGGGTTTTTTTTTGGTTTTTTTTTTTTTTTTTTTTTTTTTTTTTTTTTTTTGGTTTTTTTTTGGTTTTTTTTTTTTTTTTTTTTAATTTCTGTGCATTTGACTGCTGAATATGGTTGGATTTGATCTCTGTTGCAGACAAATACGTGTTGAACTTCAACAGATACCTTGCAAAGAAACATGGAATTGGATGCATACATAATTTTCCATACTGTTGTATAATGAAAATGATGTCCGAGGACTGAATGTCACGATATGACGCAG
>WEIU01006848.1:0-15811 GCA_013389925.1 Aegithalos caudatus
CTAATTTCAGTAGCCTTATAAATGGATATGCTAGGGCTTATATTGTTGCATCCCAGTGGAGGATTGAGACTTGTTTTGCACAGCTGGGTGCATATATTACATTATTACACCATAATAGCACAGTAACATGCTTTGCTTTCAAAGATGCATCACTACACAGAAACTGCATGGTCAATGTTAAATGTATTTGTACACATTGTATAAATGTGTATGTTCCCATTCCTGCATGTGTCTTGTTACTTACGAGAATTTTACAAACCCATACTATACAGCTGTGTTGTATGCTAGTGGGAGCCAGATCTTTTGGTATGACAATGTATGAACTTTTTTGTTTTATTTATATAGTGTCCAGATGTGCTAGGCGCTTTACAGATATGAAAAGGATCCTGTCCTAAGTAATTTGGTTGGTGGCTCTGATATTTCGGTTTTTATTGCCTTCAGTAAGTACCACATGGGAACAGTAATTTGATTGTAGGCACAAACTACTGGGTCAGAGCCTAAACAAATAAACAAATACGTTATACAAACAAAAGGCTTAGAGTTATGAGGTGAAAGGATATTGGGAAAACCCTCAGTCCTTTTATGCTTCCTTCTTTATTGGCTTAGCCTTGTTTCTTTACTTGGATTGTTTCCTTAGTGCTTTTTTCATTCTACTTAAAAAATGTTTATTAAATGATGAAGTGTTTTTATGCTGTTGTTTTGTCTGTTTTATTGATGGCAAAAATTTAGACTTCATAGTTGTTTGGCTGCTTCCTTCATGCCAAATTTACAGTTACCTAAAACTGGTTATTCTGGCTACAAGAAGGGAGAAGTTCTTTTGAATATGCCTATGTTGCTTTTGTTGCTACTGGTTGAGTTTTTCTCATGGGGGTCAAGGAACTTGTCAGCCACTGAAGCGTAACTGGAGCCTTCTGTTCATGACAGGTATTGTTCCTGCTGAAGTGGGCTGGGTGGAGTAGCTCAATTTCTGAATCTCAAGGTTCAGGATCAAGGAGAACCTTAGTTAGCCAATGATGAATAAAAATCATAGATTTTTAGGGATTTTTTTTAATATAGCTATTTCATTTCAGACTATTGCACATCTAAATAGTCACAAGTAGTCTTCATGAAGCAAAAGTATGTCATTAATTGTTGGATTTTTGAGAAATTTGTGTAAAGCATTTACACTAGCTAAACATCTCTTATAGGAAGCACACAAAATGGTTAAAGAAGCAAATGTCAAACAAGCTGCAGCAGAAAAACAGTTAAAAGAAGCACAAGGCAAGGTGAGTTTTTTCCAAACTTGTTTGCTTTGTATATTCACATGGTTTTAAAACTGAAGTGTGAATCATAAGGATTCACATTAGATGGAGCATTACCTGTATACATTTTTAGAATATAAACTCAGTTTTGTGTTGCTTGACATATTCTTGGTGAACACCCATGGACACAGTGTTTCAGCAGGGTGCATATGAGGCCAATGCTACTACAATATGCAGTTGCCTAGGCATCTGTGTGTTAGTACTGTTGGAAGGTGAAGTTTTGGTCTGCACCAGATAGCTGGACATGTTTTTAATTGATTTAAAATATTTATTAACTAATACATTTTTGTTTGTTAATGACTTTACTCCCCCGTGGCCCATGAAGATTGATGTCCTCCAGGCTGAAGTAGCAGCATTGAAAACACTAGTACTGTCTACTTCACCAACATCTCCAACTAAGGAATTCCAGTCTGGTGGAAGAACTCCTTTTAAGAAAGGCCATGCAAGAAACAAGAGTACAAGCAGTGCTATGGGTGGCAGTCATCAGGACCTTACCATGATGCAGCCAATTGTTAAAGACTGTAAAGAGGTAATGTACAAGGATCGTTCTCTGTTTGCTGATAACTGGCTTTATTGTTTTGTTTTATTCACAATAAATAGAGCATATCTTAAATCTTCATTTCATGCTTACTGTCTTAGAGATATTTTTCATTAATGAAAGAACTTTCCTTACATACCAATATGTAGTGATTTTCCCAAGTTTTTTTTTTACCTTTAAGTCATTTAGGCAAGATGAGATAAGTTTTCAAATATTGAAATTGCATGTGGTGATTAAAAAACCCCACACAATAAACCAAACAATATAACTGAATAAGTCATAGTGGCTTTTTTATTTAGTCCCTCGCTGAAAGTTCATAAACTTTCACAGGCATCGTATAAACTATCTTATAAAAGAGGAAGAGTCATTTTATAGATCAGTAATGGGTGAAAGAGGCCAGAGAAAAGATGAAATCAGTAATTTATTAGAGAACAGATGATGAGTCACTGGAATTCTGGGGCCTGTGGGAGGGTTTTGTGTGGGTTGGGGTTTTTTTGCTTGGTTGTTTTTTTGGTTGGTTTGTTTGTTTTTTTTTTTAAATCTACTCGTGTCACTGAAAATTGGGAAATTATGAGAGGAGTTGGCACTTGAGTCCTTGGAATGGTAGTAGCAAAGATTGACCGAAGTGTCAATAAGGAGCTCATTTTACTGGGTGGCTAGTAGATCAGCAGATGAAATCCAAAAATCAGTAAATGAGAAACGAGGCATTTAAGGAAAAAAATGCAACTAGCAAGTTTGCAGTTGTGAACTTGGAAAGAGCTGCATTGTGCTCGGAAAACAACCTAGTGTCCTTGTTGATCATTGTCTGAAAACCCCATCTCAGTGTTCAGTGGTCATCAAAGTCCTACAGACACTTAGGAGTTCTTAGGAAAGGAATAAATAACAAAAGAAGTAATATACTGCTGTATAAGCATGTAGTAAGAGTGTTTCTGTACATGCAGCTATGATATATTCATCTCAGAAAGGACACTGTGAAAATACCAGGAAATGTGACATAGATGGTCAAACCTAATGGAAAGATTTCTGTGTAGAGATACTTGAGGTAGAAGAAAAATCTCTGCAATCTCAGGTCACAGGGGGAAGATGAATGATGAACTATTAATAATGAATTAAGGAAAACTCTGGAAGTTAAAAAGAAAATAATTTTTAGTCAGTACATAATGAAACACTGTCATGAGGAAGCAAGATGAAAAATATGCTTAAAATAAAGTCATGCAAAGTTACAAAAGAAAAGCTTCTCAAGCTATATTGAAGATAGAGATGACATTTGGTTTAGCAAGCTTCTTTAGCTACTGACTGCTAGAAATTTCGAGACTTAAAAAGAATTCACATCACTGTTCTTCCCCACAGATGTCTCTTCAGCCAGCTCTGTGGCTATTGGCTATTGTCAGAGGGGTAATATACTGACTGGATTTTTAAACTTTATTTTACCAGTCATCATTAACTGGCTTTATACTAGATACCATTTTACTATAAACCTAAAAATTTAAGGCATCTTGCAGTTTGTGTTTCATACTCCAAAAAATCAGACAATTTACAACCTGCTTGCCCACTTTGAGTGATATCCAGGATTTTTCCTTACTAAAACTGAATCCTTGTTGCCCTTCAGAAAAGGGGAGAACTGGAATGGAATCCAATTACTTTGTAAGCATCACACTGTGTTCATGACTCAGTGAAATTTTTAAGTATTGGGCAAGAATGAGAGACCAGAGAAATCTGTTTTGCCTCGGTTTCTCATGGAGGGAAGGTGGTGATCGTGGAGGACATGCTGCAGAAGGACCAGTCTGCCTGACACCTTTCTTTAGTTAATTCACCTTTTTGTTGGCTGCATAAGGAGACACTTCAAGGCTGCTCAAACTGGTGACTTTTTCTTCCAGTGACAGCCCAGGGAATCACTAAGAAACACATGGGTTTTTGACCCACTGGGACTTAAGTATTTTTACTTCTCTTCTGAGCAGGAGTATTTAATGGGATGTACAATGGGGTGAAGAAAGGAAGAGTGCCTTTGACATGGTAGCTAGGACATTTTTTTAAGGCGTTGTTTGATGCTTTCCCAGCTGTTCATGTTATCCATTGCTCTGTCATCTTGTTTACTGGTTTTATTTATAGCTGCTCTGAGGTAAAATTTTTTGCATTTCTGGGAGCTTGTGTCTGAAACCTTAGTTCAGTCCCCTTCTTGTTTGTGCCACTGAATTGTTACTCTTTGGATCTTACTCTTCTGATTTTGAGTGACTTGACTTGCAAAGAGGGTCAAGAGTCCCCTTGCTCAGGGCTGTGCATTGGCCTTTGAGATACTTTTGCAGAGTCTACCACCCAGAGCTTTGTGCTGTGGGATGGAGCTGCATGTAAATACAGGCCAGCTCTCAGATTTCTTTGTGGAATGTAGACAGAGTCACAAGTGTCTGGCTGTCCACCCTAAATTGCAGTGGAGCTAGAAAGCTGCCAACATCCTAGAGAAATATTTCTTAGCATGTGGTAGTAACCTCTAGGATAAATAGACTTGCCTAATGAGTTAAGATATTAAAAAGATTGAGATAAACTGAATAGCTGCCCAGGTCTTAAGCAGACAGGTGTCATCCCCTCACCAGAAATGTTGATAAATGCATCAGTGTTGTTCAAAGACCTGAGATACTTTGCTGATGTCATATTTACTGTAATGAAAGCATAAAAATTTTAATTGGAATTATTATTACATTTTACTGTACATTTAATTTCAGGTAACCAAAACTGGATCTAGTGAAAGCATATGTAAAGGCAGGGAGGAGATACACTTGCATCACACATTATAGATTGGAAATGAAGATGATCAAGCTATGATGATCTTCATCTGAACAATTTTTTTGAAGGAAGCTTCTTATAAACTGTAGGTTTGGGTAAAATTGAGTACATCTAGAAAATAACCAAGTTAATAACAAATGCATCTTAATTTTTAGAATTCTAGAGTACAAATCAAAAATGTATGTTTTTCTGCTGGTATCTCTTGATTTTATTAATTTTAAAGCCATACCTGCATTAAATGGCTTTAAGTTTTGGGAAATGTTCCTTTAGGGAGCAAGTTACACATATTGAATTCCACTTGTACAATGAAGTTGGTGGCTTAGCAACTAGAACACTTACGGATTAGCTTAATTAAGATAGTTGTTCCTGATTGTACTTGAGCATACTGCCAGTGGCTCTAATGAAAGAAAATTTTCCAGTCTAATTTTTGTAGGGTACTTTTCAAGGAAAAAAAAAATTAAAAAAAAAGAATAAAATTTAACCAAAAAACCCTGAAAGTGATGAAAGAACTCCCCAAAGCATATATGTAAAAGAATGGCAAAGTGCTGAGAACTCAAAAGGAGTGATGCATGGGAAATGAAACAGAGACTGAGGTTGGTTCAAAGCAGCATACTGATCTTTTAAATAGGATTAAAATCAAGTTTTAGTATATGCTGTTTCCCCATTTCATTATCTTTTGGATATTATTTTTTTTAATTGTACAGTATTTTAAATTCACATCCTGGCTTATCTTTATACATCCCTTCTAAAGTTTCGGGAGTATAGATCTGCTGTAGTTGAAGAAAGGGATTTAAACAGGGCAAAAGGTGCTGAAGCAGACTGTCAAAACCAATCTGAGGATGGTGTTGCACCTGGGGATGGTGTTGCATATTCCCTTGGGACCAGAATTAGTTTTCTACGTTGGCTTAGGAGCATGTGTCAGAAGCACTCATCCCCACTCTGCCTGTCTTGTGTCCTGCGGCAGAGTTGGAGCCCATGAAAGGTCTTTCTCCAGTAACCCTAAAGCAGGTGATGTGCTCTGGGAGCACCTCAGTGTGCTGCTCTGGCTGTTAGTGGTAGCTAGCCTGGGCGACAGACTGCCCCATAATGCAGACTGATTTTTAATAACAACCTAGTACCCATCTGTGGACCAACCACCACACTGGGTAGTGCCATCCTGCTGTTAACTGATCTCAGCCTGGAGATGACAAAACAAGGTGTTTTCAAAGCAGGTACAATTACCTTTTCCTAACACAGAACACAGTTCATCCGAGCATGATTTAATAGGTGATTTTAGCATTTCCTCTTCAACTAGAGGAGCTGTGGAGGGAGTAGGCTCATAAATCATTCCCAGTGAACATCCTTGCCTTTCTGTTGTAGGGAGGTGTAGGAGAGAGTTTTGGCTTAAAGATGAAAAATGGAGAATAACAGTGTACTTTTAACTGAGTTGTACATTGACTTGTTTTCTTTTCTTAGTATATTCAGTATGTTAGTCTGTTTTCTTTAAGTTTTTCTTTAAGTGTTTGGATAGCAGCATGTTGGAGTCAGATGCACGGTGAACATGTAAAATGTCTAGGATTGCAGTTGTTTTCTTTGAATGTCTCTGCTTTTCTTAACTTACGTAAATGGAGGTGAACTAAAATACTGTAAGGAAGATGCATGAAGATGGAAACTGTTTTCTGGCTCTTCCTAAGATTTTCAAAGCTATGTGTAAGCTTAGGAAATGGGGGGAAAGGTATTTAGCTTGTCCCTGGTGTAGTGGTAACCAGTAGATGCATTATCTCTGTGTATTGAAAACTGTCTATTTTGATATGCTTGAATTTGCAGGCGTAGGAAAGCGGATTTAAGAAGTTATTTGTAGCTGAACCATGATAGCATTCTTTCAACTTACACATTGCATTCTTTCAGTTTTTACATTACAATAGAAAGCATTTTAATGCTTATTATTTACCTGTGGATATTGGCAAATGATAGACACTAGTGTGATAATTACTTTATTTACTAAAATATGCGAATCTTTGTGTATTCTAGGCTGATCTGTCTCTGTATAATGACTTCAGATCTTGGAAGGATGAGCCTACTATGGACAGAACATGTCCTTTCTTGGACAAAATTTATCGAGAAGATATTTTTCCATGTTTAACTTTCTCCAAAAGTGAGGTAATCGTCATGATCTAAATGTGCTCACTGATGTCTTCCCCTTAAATATGTTACTTGGAGCCAAAATACTGTTATATTGTTTTCAATATGCAGTTTAACATTTTTGTTTCATTAGTGTGTGACAATTTACAGTGAAGTCCTAAAGTTTGGTCTGGAGTATTGAAATGATCACTTTTTTTCTTCACTATTCTATTCCATTTATGCTCTTCCAGATACGGCCTTTCTATGTCTACTTCTTGAAATGTTACTCCTGTCTGTTAGAGTCCAGTCTTTGTAGGAATGGATGGAAGTTTTCTTCCTGATACTTCAAATAGTGTAAAAGTCGTGCTCTGTCTCTTGTTTATATAGGGGGCATTAGAGACCAATATATTTATTTTTGTGGACTGATTTTTCTCTCATATCAATCAAAGCAGACTGCAAGCATAGTCTGGGTCTTGAAGACAGATTTGAGTTACAAGAATTAGACTTTGGAATTTAAGATTCAGCAGGGGCAGTTGGTAAATACGTTTTTAGAGGAATCAAATTATGAGACTTTTTCCCTTGTGTTATTCTCACACATTCTCCCATACAAAAGAAAGACTGGAATTTTACCTATCCTGGGAATAACATGGAACTGATTACAGATCCAACTGCTTTACTTAGTTTTTGTTCTTAAGCACCATTTACATGCTGTACTTGTAGTATTGGTCAGTGGGGAAAATGGAGCATGTTCTTAGATCTTCATTAAAATGACAAGAAATTTTCAAGTCCAAAGTATTGATATTCTTTCCCAATAAAATTAAGCACCTCACATAGAAAAATCCTACATTTTCTTCACGATGTTTATCTGTTGTTTTCAGGAGGTGTTATATTCTTTTCCCTTGCTTTTCATCTACTGTTACTTCCTGGCCATAAGCACATGCAGTCTTTTAGTTAATTGTATGCAGTTTGTTATGGTTGGTGTACAGCATCATATGAACCTCTCCCACTAAAGTTTACTTGGTTACTATGGGAATTACATTGCTTCTGCAGCATATGTAAGTAGGCCATCCTGTTGTCTTTTGCAGCAACTTAATTTTGGATTTTGTTCTTCATTGGTGATAGAATTACTGTAGATTTGAATTGCCTTTTAAGGGAAGAATGAGACTTGTCAGTTACACCGTTTATTGTTTCCAGATGCTTTGCGTAGTGACAACTTCTGTTTTACTTGGCTTTTGATAGGCTAATGTGCAGTTAAACCAAACAATAAATTACACATGTATTGTGTTTTTGAATAATTGAAAGTGCAGTTATGTGAATGGTTGAAGTATTACATTAACTCTCAGTAGCCTCTTGCGTGTATATGTAGTGTTCTGCTTTTGGGAGACGGCAGAGAGAGCATTTCATACGAACTACTTTAACAGTAATATTCTGGTCTTAAAATAATTAAAATACAATATAAAAATATATTTGTTACTTAGTAGGAAGGAATCTTGGCACAAAATTATTTAATTAGTAATGTAAGTTGCACCTTTCTTTAAATCAGGTAACGGCTATTACTTGAAACAGTGTTCTTGGGCAGGTGTTCAGTCCAATCAAGCAAAATAGTCACATTTCCAGTGTCTCAAGATTGCTTACAAGGGGTGAACATAAAAAACCTGAGCAAAGTTGCACTTTAAGTAGACTAGTGTTTGAAAGTTGCAACTGGCTTTTCTATATGTTGTTCAGTCTTATTTTATTGAACACTTTTCTAGAGGTATCTTTAGCTGAAATACAGTGACTCAACATTTACTTGTTTTATTCAGGATAAAGATGCATGCAGCAACATCTTGTATTTTTCATAGAATGCAGTAAAATTAGACTGATTTTTTAAAATAAAGTTTGTACCATATTGTCTCTGACAAGAGCACAGCATGTACAAATACATGTGCTGTTTGGGTGTATGAGAAAAGGCTGAAAATGCAGTTAGTGTTTTAAACATGCTTTGCTACATTCCTGGCTGTAAAGGAAGTTAGGTTGCCTCAGGGAAGGCAAGGTTATTTGTAGGGCAGAATTTAAACAGGAACCTGGAAATGGGACCTCATGCTTGTGATAAAAGTGAAATCTCATTTATAATAGAAGTTTTGATTGCTGGGTTGATTTTTTTTTCTCTGTGTTCTTAACTTTCCAGAAGAAGAAATGTGTCACTGCTTTGAGACAATGAATGAAGCAGAGCTGTTTTTAACTGCTTTCTAAATTTCTCTTGCAGTTGGCCTCAGCTGTTCTGGAAGCTGTTGAAAACAACACTCTGAGCATTGAACCTGTTGGCTTGCAACCTGTTCGATTTGTGAAGGCTTCTGCAGTTGAATGTGGGGGACCAAAGTATGTTGAGCTAACACAGAGTTAATCTTGACTCATTTGAGATCTCTTGGCTTGAGAAAACTGCTGTCAACTGTTTACCTCTGTCAAATTTGTGTGCCTTTAATTTCCTAAAATCTAGGACTTCAAGATTGTTGTTACAAATCTTATGGGAAAGTAAGCAACTAATAAATGAAACTTCAGAAAAAAACACCTGATATAGAACAAACCTTATAATTTGGGGAGAGCTTGACTTTTGGTTGTTTTGATGCATTGGCCCCAAACATTCATCTGTTTGGAGAAGACCATTCTGATACATAAACCAGATGGTTTTGAGCTGGGGGCTCTCAGCTGGAGAGCATCATGAAAGAAATAGGCCTTGAAATAGTACAGACTGGGTTTATGACATCTGGAGTACTTGTGGCTTAAAAAATTTAGTACATACGTAGGATGCTGACAAAGCTAACTGCAATACTTGAGAAATACAGGAGAGTTAATCCTCTGAATTTGAGCAGGAGGAATGTAAGTGGGAATGAAGATGAATGAGAGTTTGAATCTAAACTAGAAAGTACTCTTGAATCACAGGGAGGAAGGTTATTTTAGAAATTCTGGAATGGTCCTAGAGAAATGTGAAGCAAGATTTGTTGTCAGGTACTGATACAAACATTGATGTTAGGTGGGAGGCACTTGGCTGAGGCACTGGGACTTTGATGATGTGGAGAAGGAAAGGGATTGTAGTGGATGTCAGAGTAAGAAAGCAATGTCAATCTGGATATTAACCTGAAGCCTTTCAAATCTTGAGAAGGACTGAACCTTTCTGATGGAGGTATTTTGGAAAAGTTGACAATTTACTCTGAAATATTTGATTTGAGAGAGCTCAATTTTACAGTAGAAAACTTCCTTCAAAATGTGTTCATCTGACTCTTCAGATTTTTTTCTTTCTCATTGCCATTGCTTTTTAACCCTTGTTTTTCCTCTGTTGAGGGGAAGAGAAACTACCAACTGACACTGTATAAAATGAAAATTTATGTTTTGTGTGTTTTATGACTTAGTCTTTGATCCCTTCTAGCCTGCAAAGCTCAAGCATTCAAATATTTTTCAACTTCCTCCTGTCACTAGAACACACTTCTTGAGTTGTAGCAGCCTCTCACCAGTAATGGAGCTACTCAAGGGGGAGTGAATTCCTATCTAAGAACTGCCACTTTACACTGTGTTCCATGAAAGCAGTAGAGAATCTGGACAGTCAGAAACCACTGAAACAAGTCATGTGTCATTAAAGAACAACTGGCAAATGGATTTGAAGTCTTTGTGGTTCTAGCACCTTTGCTACATCTTGATGTGATGAAGTGCTTAGCCAGACAGGAGACTCAACTGCATCATTCAGAAATATTTCTCCAGAGTAGGATAACTTTAAAAATGCTTAAGTATTTGGCAAGATAATGTTTTGAGATGATTTATAGCACAAGCTATAATTCAGTTATTTTAGATATACCAAAAGGTCAGGCAAATTCTTTTCTCCCTTTCCCATCTCTTCTGTGCCAATAAAATTTTCTGTGGTGCTGCTTGTAGATAAGTAATAGGTAAGGAATCTGCAGTATTTAAGTGTAATTTGACAGCAGTTGTGCTTTGCCTTATATATTATTATTGGCAGCGAGTGGGAAACAGGTGTTGCTGTCTTCACTGAATCAGCATAGCAGTTTCAGGTTTTTATTTTTATACAGTGCAAAAACCGTTTATTATTGCAACTGTCTTCTTAAATGGATAACTTAATATAGAAAACTGCAAACAAACAACAACAAAAGCTAGAGTAATGTTTTTAAAGAAGTAATTTTGTTGTACATTTGCATTTTGTTGTACATTCATGTGGGGGAACAGATGCATAAAATAGCGGGTTACAGCCCAAGTAGCTTAGTGAGGGGTGAAGGACAGAGAGCTGTGATAGTGGTACAGAAAGATTCTGAATATATGGGAGTTGCTGAATGGTGACTGTGATGGTGCGTACTGAGTGCTGCCTTAACAAAAGACAGCTGGGTTTCCCCAGAAGATTTACATAATAGTCCCCGTGGGGAGCAAAGCACTGAGCTGCATGTGCTGTACAGCACAAAACCGAGTCACCAGCAGGAGCCCTCAGCATTTAACTGGTGTGATGGAAGACAAGGTAGAGTAGGCAATTATGTGACCAGAAGAAAAAAAAGGGGTTTATTTTCCTAGCATTGAAAGTTTGTCTTCTGACAAAAGCTAGACTGAGATTGTGATCCAGCTTGCTTCAGCTACTTTAGGATTTCTTGTATCAATGAACTCATAAATTCAGTCCTCATAAATTGCTATGGAAAATTATATACAAACTTCAATTTTCTCCTGTTTTAGATGGTTCTGTGGACCAGCTGCAGGCAATTTAAAGGGGCCTATGAGCCACTGTTCAGAACCACAGAAGCTTAGTAATTTTTGTTTCACTTTTGAAAGACAGCTTGTTCTTAGACTCCCCAGTTTCATGAGGTAGAAATGGGAGAAAGAACCAGCAGCTTTTAAAATTAATGAAACAGTGGTTGCCATGACAATCCAATTCATCTGAGATGCTGTAATACAGACATTCCGAATAAATCAAATTCTTCTCATCTGTAAAAAATTCATTGTTTTCCTGAATTGGTTGTTCTGTTTTTTTTTTTTTGGGGGAACAGTTTGTGGTGACTAGTGACCTTTCCTAAATACTGCATAGTTGCAATACAATAGAAGTAAATTTGATTATTTTACCCTCACTTTTTGTAATGGTAACAGAAAGAATTACTCCCTGTTAGCCCATTTTCCTTTGTCCCAAAAGAATTTGTACTCTGAATGTAAAATATGATTTCAATTTGAGCATAAATGCAAAGTTGGATTTAAAATGCATCTCAGAGAATTGACTGCTCTTCTGTGGAGCTCATTTTTTTTAGGATGAAATATAATATCAAGCAGAACTTAAAATCTGTTTAAATGTTGGCATCAGCTGATAATTTAAAAAATGTTTATTTGACATATCAAGAATGAATTAAAAAAATCCCACTGTGCCAGAGTTGTCAAGCCAGTTTAAATTAGTGAATATGGAAGTGTATTCCCAGAGCTGAAGAAAGTTTTGGAATTCAAAAAAAGCATCATAACACACCAGTATTGAAATTAAATTAGGCCTTGTGGAACAAAATAACTGACAACATAATGTAATAATTGCAGCTTGTGAAATGAAGGGCACTTATATATCTGTGCCAATATGAAGCAGTTACATTAACACCATAAACACACGCATGTGTTTAGACATTGTCAGATTTGTTTATTGAATCATGTGACCTTTATATTTGTAGGAAATGTGCTCTCAGTGGACAAAGTAAGTCATGCAAGCATAGAATCAAATTAGGAGATTCAAGCAGTTACTACTATATTTCTCCTTTCTGTCGTTACAGGGTAAGTAGATTTACTATGATTTAATTTTGTGTAGTAGTCATTTAGCTATTTTTTCCATAACTCTATACAAAATTACATTAACCACCTTTTTTTTTATATGAGTTTAGATCACTTCTGTGTGTAACTTCTTTACATATATTCGATACATCCAGCAAGGATTGTTGAAGCAACAAGATGGTGAGTATAAAAAAATTGTATTTGACCTACATAAAGAGACATTTACATAGTGTTTGTTCCTAAAAGTTGCTCTCTGTGCAACGAAGTTACTAGCTGTGACCTGATGTTACAGGTTATCAGTTTAAAGTCATTATTGTAATTTCAAAAATACAGTGACATTTTACTCTCTAATGAAGTTATTTCCTAAAACAACAAATTATAATTCATTGATTTTTCAGTCCATTTAAAAACCATTTATACAGTAAGAAATGTTAAACCAAAATATAATTAGGGGAGTCAGTCACTTCTGTCCAGTAGTCAAAAATCAAATCTCTGTCACAGAATGTGGAGGTATTTTGGATGCAAAGTACTTCAGCTTGGTTTGATCTGGGCCATTTTTTCTTTAGCTTGGTGCTTTGGCATGAATTCTCATTTTGTGCAGTGGCAATTGAGACAGCCGTTCCTGTCAGACTGTTTTTTGTAGGGGAAACTGACAGGAAAGACAATATTTTAAATTGCAAAATGTAAACAGGCAATCTTTTATATATATAGAAAACCTGTAATCATTCATCTGAGTGCAGGTGAAAAGTGAGATCATGGCAGTAGCATGGCTGAATCTAGATTAGGGCTCTGGTTATAAATGTAAGGCTTGATCACCCTCCACTCCAAAAGAAAAATGTGGTTTTTACTGCCATTGCTTCAGGCTGTGCCTTGGCAGGGGGTTCCCTACATTTGTTACCCAGTTCCTTTGGTCATGTCAGAATATCATATCCCACAACTGCCTATTTAGACTGTGACTGCACAGTAATTCAGAAATTTGGTTAGCTGTGCTTTGTTGTTCCAGTATGTCCATATAAAACCAGATGTTAGTGAAAACATATTTGTGGTACACATAGTTACTTAATTCTGGGATTTAAAAATATATTGCATGTTGGAGGCATCGTTTTGTCTTAATTTTCTAGACCATTTTACCTGTTTATCACTATAAAAGGAAAAGATCATTTGACNTTGATTTAACGCTATTTCCTGTCTAGGTAAAAGAATATTGCCTAACACCTTTCAGTCCAAATTTTTTTTGAAACAGATCATATCAGTCAGGCTCCCAGAAATGTTGAGCACAGATAGTGGGAAAAGTGTCATTAGCTCTGTGTCAATAGGAAATTAAAATATTTGCTTTCACGGTGAAAATGTAAATATTTTTTTAGTTGCATTTTTGAAAGTAAAGTAAAACAGTCAAACATTGTAGTATTTGTGGATGTCTATGCATTTAAGAGTTTTCAAGTTCTCTGTGGATTTGATTCATCAAGAATTTGGCTAGAATAAGCCCTGCTTTTATACTTCACCTACATCTCTTCCTGATGTTTCCAAATTTCAAGAGCTCAGGATTTTAGCTACACACAAATATTTCTAACCTAAAGTACTCCTAAGGTGCTAGATAGACTTAGTTACAAAAAAATAATGCTGTTAATTTTCAATGTTAAAGAGCCATAGAATTCACCAGAAATTCAGCTATTTCCTATACTTAATTATATTTAATAAAACCTTCAGATGGTGGTAATTTTTACTGATTTACTAGCATCACTGAAGATCTTGAAAATGTGTTATTTAAGTTTTAATATGGTTTGTAGTTAAAAGGCTTTTACTTTGACCAAAAGGACCTGTGAACTTTGAACTGAAAATTGTTTACTTTGCTATTGAGATTATAAAAAAAAAATTAATGGGCTTTTTACATCATATAATGAAATATTTTCAACATTATCAGATTGATTTATTCTTCCAAGAAGTTTGTAAAAAATAAAAAAAAGTGCGGTGTTTCAGCTTAATTGTCATCTTTACCACTAGAACGTAGAATTTGCATTTCTAACTTTGTGTAAGGATTTCAACAATACATTCACAAGAATGTAGGCACTCATCATAATTGTCTGTATAGTGTGCTGCATGCATTTCTACTAATGCACCATATAATTTTTAAGACAGAGGTCACTTTTACAAAAGCGTTTTTTGAACTATGGTAGGGAAGACCTTGTATGTGTTGTTCAGGTTAATGATATTTGTAGACATTCTACATCAGGATCTCGACTGCATGGAAATTTCATCTTGAATAATTACATACCCCATGATTTTGATTTGTATTGCTGTGACATCTAGAAGCTTAGGCTATGCATTAAGCTTATCTCGTTTAGGAAGATACAGATGAAATAAGAAAAAAGGGTCTTTCCTACCCAGATTACTGTTGCTAGCAGATTAGTGTAGGAAAAAAGGGAGCAAGAAAGATTATAAATGGCAAAATTATAACAAAATTACAGATTCTTTGATGAAACAATTCTTATTCAACAAGCTCTACTTTTTTCTTTTTGTAGTCATTTAGTTTCAGAGAAAATGGGTCAAGGGGCAGGGAAGCTGAAATAAGGAACTGTAATTAATTGATGCTCAAAAGAAGTACTGATATAGTTCTGTTCTCCATTTTAAAGAAATCTAAAATTGAGAAATTTTTTATAGGACTCTCATTTCACATGTTTAGAATATGTACTTGACCAAATTTTGTCATAACCAAGCAAAATTAGCCCTTACACATGCTAATGCTGGTTTTACTCGATATTTGTTATGAAGTTCCCCAAAAAATCATGTAGAGTAAGGCAGCCTGAAGACATCGGTAGAAATAAAACGTGAATTTGGTATATTTAATGATATTTCTGTCTTTTTTTAGTGGATCAGATGTTCTGGGAAGTTATGCAGCTGAGACGAGAGATGTCACTAGCAAAACTTGGCTATTACAAGGAAGAGCTCTAAAACTTTTTACTCTTGCGCGTGCATGAACTTCATTGAATATACATAACTAAAATTGCTGAACCTTTTTATGTCACTTGATATTTATTTCCACAACGTGGGTCCAAGATCTTTCTCCATTTGCAGATGGCACTCAGAAGTACTGTGATTGTTTTAAACTGACCTATGCTCTATATGCGTACATATAATACTTAGTTGAACAAATGTGTTAAGCACTTGCAGGTGTATTAGTGATTGTAATTTACATTTAAAACAAAACTTCTGATTAAAATGTTAATCTGAAACAGTCTCTGTCTTCTGTTCTTTTTGATGCAGAATGATGTGAACCTCCCCAGTAGGACACTCCACAATGTAAAACTGATTTTATGAAGAGCAAATAAATGTC
>WEIU01006848.1:15834-43429 GCA_013389925.1 Aegithalos caudatus
GATTTTTTTTTCACTGTAGTGTTTAGGTACACTTATGTAGCTCTCTATGCATGTATGCCAGTACATTTAACAGACAGCTGGAAGAACTTGGAATTGTTTGAAGTGCTGCTTTCTTATGCTTGTAATTTTTAAAAATATGCTTGTAAGAAGAGAAACACATATAGTGAAGAGTCACAGCACAATAAACCTGAATATTTTATCTTCTAGGAAGAGTGCTTCTCAAATATGGAGGAACAATAAGATGATCTGGTTTGCTCTTTGGTTAGAAATCATTCTGACCCCTATATGACTGCTAAAAACTTTCTCTTTTCCTCTATTTTTTTTTTCACTAGAATTTTTTCATTCCTTTAAATTAGTTTTCTTTTTCTCCCACTCTTCTGAGATTTCCAATTTTCAATGTCTTATACATCATTTTCCCCATAGTTGTTCTTGAAACTTGGAAATTTCCATTATATGATTTCTTTAACATGCTGATGCTAGCTAGCTTCCATATAATGTTACAATTTGTGTGTATGAAAGAAAATAGTGTCAGAGAACCCCAAAAAAGGATCCTGGCCTCTTGAGAGATGCTTTTTCTGTTGGAAGTGTTTCTTTGGCACTTGAAGTTCAAGTGGTCATTTTTTTCCTGGGCATTGTCTCAGCTGAAAGCAGACAGTTGATGATGTTACAAGGAGCATGGCTGTGGGTGTGTACCACCCCCAAGTTGGAAAAACTTTGGATCTCAGTCCTGACAACTATTTATCAGTTACGCACAAGATTAAAGCTTTGACAGGTAAACTGACTAGAAGGTGAGCTTAAACAGTTGTTTTCTTAACAAGAAGCATTTCAGTGGATACACATATCTTTGATGCTGAACAAAACCAACCCTCTTCATCACTGTCTTGCTGCAATGTTCTCTGTTTTCGTAAACATCAATACAAGGAGCAGTGAAATTTAATACCATGCTTGTGTTGCTAGTATATATATACACACGTGAAAACATTTTGCAAGTGTTGGCTTTGACCAGACATTTCAATGTTAAGGTAAAAACAAGTAACTGAACCTAGACATTATTAGTAATGGAGAATGTATGTCCAACCTGGGCTATTTTAGTACTGAGGGAGTACTTAATCTCCCCTCACTGGGTACTTCTTGCTGTTGTACAAACCTGGAATAATTTTACCAGCAGTTGTTAAAGGATTGTTTAGCCATTCAGTAATGCTAAGGAAGTCTGGTTTTACTCACTCTTAAAAAACAAGCTGTGTTTATTTGGTATTAATGTTGTATGTTAAGCTCATAAATGCTTCCTAAATGCTTGTTTATCCTTAGTTTAGATAATGAGATAGAACTGTTTCCATGATTAGCTAACACTAGGCAAATGGTAGTCAGTAGCTGGTGCTATTCTGACTTAATATGGTTTACAACAACAAAATTATGCTGCTCATTTAAGTAGAGAGAAGAGTCCTTTTGCATACATGGTAGTATCCAAAATGTATTATGCTGAGGTGTTTTTCTTGTACAAATATTTACCCCATGTAGTTCATCTCAGTAGTAATTACATCAATTACATCATTATCTTGTAAATGCTGACTGACTTCTGTCTTCATGTCCCTACTCCAAAATTATTTTTTATATTTTTCATATGAACTGTTTATCATGAGAAACCTGTCCCACTGTGAGTGCCAGGGGCTTTGTAAATTGGACAACTACTTGTCTGGTGGGTATAATTACTTCCAAAAATGTCCTAATTCCAGACTTCATTGGAACTTTTCTTCATAACCAAATGTCTTTTTTAGATGTCTACTCAAAACATTTGAGGTTTTTTCTCTTGTTTGCTTAGTGGTGACAGAATGAGCAATTTTCAGTGTTTAAAGATGAACTAAGAGAAAGTGAAGTCGAGTTTACTGCTAGCCTTAAAAGAGCTTTGTTCCTTGTTCTGCTTTCCTGTACAATTTCCTGTTACCTTAGACAAACAGGCTAATGTGTGATTTAGTTTTGTTAATAATGCTAACAACATAGTTCTACTTCCCTACCCATGATGCATTTTTGCATTTTGCATTTTTGATTACTGTTGCTTTCATTGGTAGTACTAATTACATGACCTGTGTGAAAGTACAAAGACAAGTAATTTTTATTGCTGCATTTTTTGCGCATGTGTGATGAGTACTGGGATCAAAGGTCCCTAAAACGAGAACATTAGACTTACTGACTGGCTAGAACCCACATCACCTTGCCTCTAAACCCTTGTTCGTTCCTTTATATGTAATTTAAGTCCTTTACATAAAGCCTAAGTATAACCCTGACTCTAGTTATGGAGGAGTGAGATCAGGTGGGACAAAGTCATTGAAACCTCTGACAAAACCATGATGTGTTCCTTGGCATGTTCATAATCGTCTGGAAGAGAGTGCATTTGTCCCAGCAGGAGCTCTTCGAGTAGTAGGAAAGCAAAACACTTCTACTGGCTTTCCATGGATGTGGTGGGAGAAAATGAGGCCTTGCAGCAGTTCTTTGAAGGTAAGATTATTTTCAAGAGAAGCCTTAAAAAATTTTGGCAGCAGCAAAACCAGTAATTGGGGGTAATTGAGGAAGAAAGGAGGAAGAAAAAGTACTCTGAAATCCAAAGCTGTATTTACACTAAGTTATTGTGGAAGACAATACCAGAGTGAAGTATTACAAATAGTACAGATGTGCTGCAGTGCCTTTTTATTTGTGCTCTGGCCAGAATATGAAAGGGAAGGCAGACCCAGCAAAGCCTGCAGTACAAGCAAGGTATTTGCCTTGAAGAAAAACTGGGAAATTACTGAGGACTCTGCAGTGTAACACTTCTGAAATCTTAGTGATTTTCATGTGGGTAGAGGTCTCAGTTTTAGCATGTCAGGTAAAGAGGGTTTTCTTTCCACTAACCTTCTGAAATGGCCTGATTGTAATTGTGTTGGTATCCTCAGGACCCTTCTGAGGGGTTAAACTTGTCTTTTGGCTGGGATCATCTGTCCTGCCTTTTTCTCCAAGACATTTTCTATTCAAGCTGGTCCAATTAGTTTCCTAACTTTCTTTTGCTACACAATTCACTTCCTAGAAGATTCCGTAATAAAACTGCAATTTAGACTCTCTGATAATGTGTTACAAAGTCTTTTTACTTCTATATTTTTTACTAAGTATTTTCTTTCCCTTCCTTCAGTTTGCTTTTTGTTTTGTTTTTAATATGTTAACTGTTCTATTCTAAGCTGCTTTTGTTGTATTTATTTTCATCTGTTACCTATACAGGTGTTCACTGATCTCAGAGTAACTTGGGAAACTAGCTTTTCTGTTGTGATTTTCTTTCTGAGTGTTTTTNNNNCTGAGTTTGTTGTTTTTTTGTTTTTTTGTTTTTTTGTTTTTTTTTTTTTTTCCTTCCACTCTGCTGGCCTGCGTGAGAGGTGGCAACTGTAACTTAAGTTTTAATTTCAAACTAGGACATAAAAAAATTGATCAAGGAAATATATTTAAGCCAAGAAATTTAAATTGGTGAGCTACAATCTAGGGCTGCTAGCCAGCGAATGTGTTTTTTATAGATGGTAGAAAATTCATACCATGATCCTTGAGTTCAGTTTACATCATGGAGTTGAAAGGCTAACAAACTTTTTTGCTTTGCTTTCAGCTGCATAATACTTGTTTTTATCAGGCTTCTTTTTTTTTTTTTTTTTTTTAACTGTTGCATTGCATAGCTGTTAAATATCAAAACTATCAAAACAGTGTTGAATACTAATTATATTAAAAACCCCCATATTTTAAAGTATCCTCTTGGAAAACATTACTTTCTAGGGAGTATAGGTTAGGTTCTGTTGACTTTTGTGACAATGATACTTTGATGGTCGTAGGTGTGGCAGGGATTTTAGCTTTATGAGCTCTTGAATGAGAATTACTATTTTAAATTATATAATTGTTATTTGAACTATTTTTAGAAGGTCTTTTGGTAGTCTCTGCCACTGTGTGGGGGCAGGGAAGCCCTGTTGATTCCTTTTAATTACGGAAAAAAGGAAACATCTTGGGATGTCATGTCCCTTCTGTAATGTGTGGTTCTGCTGTGTTCCATTAAAAGGTGACAAAGGTCTGCTAAGGCCAGACAGTCTGCAGTGATACTGTTAGATGGCTGAATTTCATTATCTGGACACTGATATGTGTCAAGGCTGCAAGAGCTAATCATGCAATCAGCATGGAGTAGGCTCTCTTGCTGTTTTAAACCATAGGTAAGGCTGAAAGGGGAGCAAGCTGAAGTAAAGAGGTAGTTAGCCCTCTTTTCAAGCAGGGGTTATGTTTACTGAACACAAAGCCAATTTTAAGATTTAGCTTGTGGGCTGGCTTTGTAACACCTCAATGAGGCAAAGTTTCATGAAGCAAGAGTCATAAATTTCTAGTGGTGATTTGGTGGTGTTTGGGATTAGTTATAGCTGTTAGGTGTTAGAACATTGTTTTTCAAGGCTATGAAAAAAGTGGATCTTGCAATATCAAGTGGAGAATGGTGCTACTGAGTGGTTCCTCAGTGGTTCAGTTTTGGCTTACAAGTGCATCAGCTGGCAGTTAATGAATCTATAGGTTTGCTTTGTAAGATTATTTGAAATTCATGAACAAAAAGAGTCCCCTCTGCCCTGTGCTTTAGTTCCAAATATGCTTACAGTGTATATTTGTTTTGACATTCACTAGTAAGACAAAGTTGTATTGCAGTATTGAGAGGGGACAGTCGGAAACAAATTTTTTTTTTCAAGGAAAGTGAAATTATTTGTATAGTTAATAGACCTTTTAGATTAGATATGACTCTGGGATTTGACCTTGGGTTTTTCTCATTTAAGTAAATGGCTTTTGTCTTATGTGCCTGGGAAATTATCATTTTTTTCTGTTTCATTTCACTTGCACATTAGAGATTTAATCTTTGATGCAGGTTTTTTTTGTTTGGTTTTTTTTTTTTCTCCTATTATGGGGAGATAGTATTTGTTGAGTATTTATATTTAAAACATTTTACATTTTAGAGTCAGTAAGTTCCTATTTGTTCAAGGGAAGGTCAGAGCTCCTGATTAGCTCTTCCACCTGTATGTGGCAGAACAACCTGTTCTTGCTGATGTTATCAATGGGTTGAGAGACCTGGTAGAAAGCTGAGTCAGCCTAGTTACACTGTTGAGCTCAGTCTTTTCTGTTGTAAGGTACTTTGAGGTGTCTGAAATGCATGTGTTTTGTCTGTGCTATCTGTGATCTAAAGAAATCTCTTCCTTAGTGGAATCATCACCTCTCTGTATACTCAAGGTTCTGCATGGGTAACACGGAATATAGATTAGAGTTTGTGGCAAATAATGAAGGCACTGAAGAAACATTAAAATAATGCCCTTAAAATACCAAACATCTTAACCCCTAGAGGTGCCACATACCATCCTAAGGATGAGACTTTGAAACAGGAATAAAAGATGAAATGAAAAATACAAAATATTGATGGTAAGATTTGTTTCTGTAGAAAATGTTACTTTGAGGAAAAAAGTCTATCTTAACACAAACTCGCTCCTTACAATTTGGAGTAACAGGTGTTCCTGAAGTTGAATAACCTAGGCTGTGTTACGTCCTGGCTGACTGCAGCTGGTTTATACTTATAACCCTGCGGCTCTGCAGCTTGTGCCAATGATAGCAGGTCTGTTCCAGTCAAATTGAGCTGGACTTCTGTGCACAATTTAAATAGCAACCAGTCCTTGGAGTCCTTTAGCATGAAAGAAGTGCCTATAAGTCCCATAAGTAATACCTTAGAATAAATCAATGAGGTTCATCTGGACTTTCCATTGAGCCTGCATAGTGGTGCTCATAAAGTGCTGAAACCTCCTTTTGTTAAAAAAAGACTTGCTTTCATGGTGAAGTGTCTTTATATGAAAATCAGTTACTAATTCTCAAGCAGAAACATATCCCTCAAGTTGCAAGGCTTTGTAGCAAACATGAATTTGTTCAGCAAGTATTACTGAACGCTGGCCATGTTCTTTGTCCTGTTTTTACACCTTTAGCTGTATAAAAGGATTGTTTTCCTATGTAAAGTAGCTGATATTTTAACACTGATCTTACTACAGATAGCTGAACTCGGCTGGGAGCTTCCTGGCATCCTCTTCTAGTAATAGGAAACTATTAGACTATTTCTCTGTCCCCCATCCTTCACTTTCTGTTTAGATACCAGTGAAAAATGAGGCAGCTGATTTAAATGCAGATATGCATAAGGCTACAGGAAAGTGCTGGGAGAATTGGTCAAGGTGTGTTTTTCAGGGATTGAGACTTGGTCACAGGACCATAGAGTCAAGCTGAGGAGCCAGGTGATGAGAGCCTCATGTGTGGAGGAAAGAAGGGGATGCCTGCCAAAAAGTAACTGCCAAATTAAGAGGCTGGAGTTCATACTTCTCCTTGGGGACCTGTGGCTGGGCATTAGGGACAGGCTAGGCCAGAGTGGACAGGGAAACAGAAGGCAGTGGTAGTGCTGACAGGTTTTGGACTTGGGGGCCACACAACACAAGTATCAAGCTTATAATGAAATGAGAAAAATATTTAGTCATATACAGCCTGTGATTGCAGTGTGTGTTCTGCAAACATCGGTGTGTGAACCTCCCGCCATGGCACTGCCTTGTCCTTTCACCTTCATCTGTTTGTTGGGTAGCTGGTAATCCTCTGCACAGTGACATCCAAGTTGAATGTGTCACTCAGTGCAGACTCTTCCAGAGACATCTGGGCACAGTACAGCATGCACTGTGAACTGCAAGCAGAGAAAGCTGATGATTGAGGCTGCTGACTGCACATATCCTCCAGCAGTTCTTAGCCAGGCACATGGTTCTGTGCAGGAAGCTGTGTTCACAGAGGCCTCACCACAGGGCTTGTCCTGCCACATACATGCAGTTCTTTTACAGACATGTAACATCCAGGTGAGTGACTATCTTGCATACTGCCCGTATCTGTTAAGTACTTACTGTGATCAAAAGCCGGTGAAATGGATGCCGCTATTTAAAATAAATTTGCATGATTCAACAAGTCCTCTGCTGAAACAGATGCCAGTGCAAGCACGTGATGCCACTGACCTGGAAAGTACATTAACGGAGTTCTACAGGGCAGCAAAATGTGCCCACTATTCTGTGCACCTGCATCACAAACATTCATTAGTGATGGCCTGTCTTCCTGGTGTGCTTCCTTCCTCTCCCAGCACTGCTTATTCTTGCAATCTCCTCCTCCCCATTTAGCTGTTCATGCAAAGTGGAGAGATTAAAAAGAAATAATACATATTTCTGTTATCATCACTTAGCAACAGAGCTGATCTCTGAACTGTGGGATGTCCATTTCAAAGGCCTTGTCCACGTTCGATTTAGAGCTTTGATTCAAAAGAACCTGTCTCTGATCTTGGTCAAAATAAAGGATTCTTGGTTGTGTGGTACAGGAAAAACATTTTGTATTTGACTTCTGGCCTCAAGTTAGTAATGAAATGATACCATTCTACATGAGGGTTTGGTGGTTTGAACAGGAGAAACAGGTAGAATAAAAGAAGGAGAAGGTGATTGAATCATTTTCCTGTGTATTACATTAGTAAAAGGAGAAAGGCTTGTAATTCAAGGTAAGGGGTCCCCACATTCAGACATGAAGAATGAAAATATGAGAATTCAACAGGTTTGAGGAAGGCTGCTAAGGAAAGCCAGGCTCTTTTGCACTCTCTAGCTGGTTTTGCAAAGGATCTGCTGCTGCTTCCAGAATTTGCTCCAACTTTGTTGAGATAAGCTGGTGGGCTGCACCTATTGAATCTGTACTGTGGCGTGCGTGGGACAGGTTTGTGCACAACATCAGTACATTGTGATGCAAGGATCTATCAGTAGCAAACCTCCAAGTTTCTATCCCTCAGTAAAAGGCAGACAAATTAAGCCTGCAGCACCAACAAGCAAACAATACCTAGATTAATCTGTGATGACAAAGCAATTTGGGAAATATTTATTAGCAATGTGGATTTATGTATTAAGACAGACACTTGAGGGAATCCTGTGCAAGGTGGTGGATTTTTAGATTCTGCTTGCATGAATGTCCTTTCTAAACACTGGATCAAGAAGGAGCAGTATCAGACAAAGACATCAGAAAAAGGAACTGAAGATCTAAAGGGTAAGTGTCCTATGCAAGGCAGTACAGTGAGAAGACAGGAGATGCACCAAAGGCAGTGGCTACTCCTCAGCTCAGAGGCAGTGATTAACCTTTTGTGTTCTCACGCGCTGCTGCTGAGCTGAGGGGACATGGTTGGTGTCAGATTCTAGGGCTGAGCCTCACAGCTCTGGATGTGTGGTCTGGTCCATTTTGTCCTGTGTGAAGTAGGACAGAGGCACTTGCAGCTCAAGCAGGAATGTCAAGGTCCTTATCTTGTTTGCATTCTGACAGGCCACACCTGTATTTATGGAAGGCTTGCTGCAGAGGTAGGGAGCCTGTAGAGTAGGGCTGCTCAGCTGGTTTTTTTAATGAGTGCCCGTTGACTTTCTATGAAAGTTGTCATGAATTCCGGAAACTTTATAATCATAAAATCTGTTTATAGCCTTCAGTTACTAAGCAACAAAGGACAAAGTACTGAACATTTCTATTCGCTAATACATTTAACATGTTAGTGGGCTGGTTTTTTTTAGGCAGAATAAAAGGAAGCCACCAATCAAACATTTTTAAAGCTTTATTTGGGCTTTATTTAAACTCAGATGGTGGATTTTTAAATGGAGTTTTAAATCAGAAACTCAATTGCAATACTTGGAAGTACTAATGCACCAAGTGGATCTATGTAAGACAATATCTGAGCTTCAACCCAACAAACTCTTTACGTCTCCATGTAAAAGAGTTGGAAATTGTCTTCAGACCCCTTTTTCTCAGTTGCAGACTGGGGTCCTTCACCCTCCTGCTGTAGTAATTCCCTGAAGCCTTAATGCTATGCATTCAGTAGTGTTTGCCCAGTGCTGCACTGTCATCTGCAGTGCTCCTGCACATTGTTAATTACTCTGCATTTCCCATCATCCTTTTTCCAGAGTGACTAAATGAGAAGCATAACCCTTTTGTTACACATGAGACAGGACAGATACGGTTTTCCCTTTTATAGGACCATCAGCATTATCACTTATTCTGAAACACTGACAATTCCCTCTGAATTTCTGTATTTTTGCTTTTAACTTTAGGACAAGATATCCATGGAGCCTTGGAAAATCCCATGATGGATACAAGCCTGTTGGAAGAATTCATTAGTAGTGACATAGAGTTTGGAACTTTGTAAGTATTATAGCAACATGTACTTCCTCTCCTTGAGAAGCTCTTGAATTGTTTTATTAGTACCATGATAAAATCTGAGTTTCAAGAGGATTGTGGCTCTCTTGGCATTGTTTTTTGAAGCTGCATAAGAAGACAAAAATGAACTACAGCCAGTAATAGAAATATGGTTGTCTTCTTGTTCAACAGAATGCATGATAATGAAGTCTGAGTTGATTCACTGCTGTTGAGCTAATTGTGACATTAAATGCAGAGCTGTTACTTTAATATTCCCTTAAGTGCTAATTTATTGTTTATGCCCAGAGTAAGTGATGAACGTGAGACTACTGTATACTAAATTGAGTGAATAATGGAAGTCTCCCAGTTTGAAGGAAGCAGAGCTATTGTTTTCACCCTAATACTTAGTTCAGAACAGGAAGTGTCCCTCAGTCTCTTTTGAGATTAACTTTAAAATATTCAAAGGATGCATAGTGCAAAGGCTTATGGTCAAGGGTGGAAAATTATGTAGTATAGCTCTCTCAAAGACCTAAACCCCAAATCTTTCGTCTAGACAACTGACAGATGATTGTTGTTCAAGGCAAAATACTACTAATAGGCTGACACTCGCATTTGCCAAGAAGCAGAGCAAGAAGGGATATTTTAAAAATAATTAAACATGGAATTTTTTATTCTAGATAGACTCAGCAGAATATATTTACTTAAAGTGGTCCAAATAGGCTCCTACATGCTCTATATCATGAATAATGAATTGATTCTCTTTGTCCACACTATAAAAGTAAAGAAGGTTGAAGACGACATTGTATATAAATATCCGTAACCTTTATTTTTAGAGGGACTAAACGTGTTTAGGTTAACAAGATTATTGAACTTCTATATGACAACTTAAAAATGTTATTATTTTGCTTTTATACACAAAATATAGCAAAAATGTAAATTTATACATATGCTATTATGTAGCTTAAGTAGGTTAGATATTATAGTTATGGTGCTACAAAGTATTTACATGCAAGAAAACCATCTGTAAAACCATTATGGGTTTGGGGGCTGAACAGGATTTTACACTAATACTACAGTCATATTTCATTATTTATGGGATTAAGAACATTTACTGAATCATTAGATCTGTACAGGTCAAATTATTGAGTATTTGTCTGTAGTGCAGAAAATTTGTGCATAAGCAGAATAGAATCTCATAAAGGAATATGTCAAAATATGTCAAAGAAGAAAAATATTTAAAGCCTCCATATATACATATAAAATGCAGGACTCCATAGTGTCATATGCAATGAAAAAGGTGCTGTTACCACCAAGGTCTTGGGCGTACCTTGAAATTGCCATTAAAGGTCATCTTGCATCAGAAAGGCTGTCAGCATTACACCTATGCCCTTACATTGTGTGAAGCACCATGTGATTTCCTCATCTTTTCCCACAGTAGTACCTTCCACATTATCAGTGAAAGGAGAAAAAGGGTTGCCATGTCCTTTGCTAAGTAGGCATTTCATTGATATACTATGTTTGTAATGTAGAATCATTTAAATTACAGATTATTTTCCTTTCCTTCCAAAAGCACAGTATCAATCGCAGTAAGGTTCTAACTTGGAGATATATCCCTACTACCTCTGAACTTCATAAATACATTCTCCTAGAGAGTGTCTATCCCTCTATTTTACTGAAATAATCTACATTAAAGCAGAAATCAAGTACCCAAGGCAACATGTGAAGCTAGAATATGAATTGAATGTGCAGAATGGAAGTTTTAGACTTTTATGTATGTACCTTTAAATTTTTTACAAAGCACAATTGGAATTCAGTATATATGGATCAAGTATCCCGCAGGGAAAAACAAAAACCATTTACCAACTATTCAAAGTTGAAAACAAGGTTTAGAGTGTAGTCATGGTATTTAAAAGCATCGGAGAATCTATTCTGAATAAAGTATATTCTAAAGTGGAGTTTTAAAACCTTTTTTTAAAAGAGGAGGTGTGTGGTTGAAGCTAACCCAAAATGCAGGGTTGTGGATGAGACACATTAGAAGACCAGTAGCAATACCATTAAGAAATACACAAGCACATGTCAAAAGTAACTAAAAAGGAAACTACTCTCTTTAATGCTATCCAAGCTCAGAAATACAAAACCTGAAATGGAAACAGCAGAGTGAAAATGCTTGAAATATTTGTTCTGTGTGTGAACAAGTATTTCATGCATATGAGGCTGTCTCTTTAAGGAATTTTATTTTATTCAGCTTCTGTGAGAACACTCAGCTTTGGTAAAGGAGGTGTGTCTCATTAGATTTCTGTTATCCTTCCTCTGATGCAGCATTTTTAGCATAACATGCATCTTAAGACTTGTGTTTCAGATCAGGCTTCAGAGCAGTGTTTGAGCTGACAATTCATAGAAATACCTGAAAGGATTGAAAATCCATTTCTTGAACCTCTATCTGTTCCAAATGTAACAAAGGAACCCTCTGTAGCTCATTTAATTGGCAGCAAGATGGCATAGGATTTTCTCTTCCTTAAGAGAGATGAAGATGCCACAGATCTTTAACCTTTAGTCTAGAGAGAATGGGGATTAAATCCCTTGTGAGTGCTGTATGTTGAGAGTCACTGGTGTGCCTGGAGGTAACTGAAGAGTTCACTCATAGGAAGGAGAATTGAAGGCAGCAGTTGTGAAGAGGGGATTTGGATAAGAAGGGATGGGGATTGGGCCTTCCTGCATGGCAGAGAGGCAGAGGACCACAGGATATGGTCTGATGAAGTGTGACAAGGGGTGGCAAACATGCTGAACAATGCTTCCTGATGACCCTTGTCAGTAGCATGGTTGTCCTCCTCCACTTGCTTTCAGCATTGGTTGTTGTTGTCCTCCATGTCTTGTTCCAGTAGAAATTAAAATATCTTTTTCATCCCTAGGCACAGCCAGTTGCCAGACTCGCCACCAGACTCTGGATCAGAGCCATGTTCCCCACCACAGCTACAAAGTAGGTGACATGAATTTGGCCTCTCACAAGCCTGTAGGAAGATCTTTGGCTCCTCTTCCTTGTTTTTATTTTCTCATCTGTTTCTTTCCTTCAGCCCCATGGTGTGATGCTCTGTTGCCCAGTGGGCTGCAGCCTCCTCTCCCATGCCCATCTGTCATGGCACCCAGCAAGCTTCCCTGCAGGTTCATGGAGACTTACTCTGATCCCAGTGCCACAGGCTATCCTTGCACCATCTCCCAAGGCTGCTGCCAGAAAACAGAAAACTCTGTGACTCCATGGAATCATTCTACATCCTCCAGCTATCTGGGTTTTAATTATTCATACTTCCAGCCTAATGGATCTCAGATTTCTGGGTAAATGAAAGCTTTTATGCAAAGAGTGAGACATGCAAAAAACAGTAGACTGATTTAAGACTGGTTGTAAATCCCTGTGGGTGTAGGATTTTCCACAGGATGGCAGTGTTTAGACATTTTTGAGACACTTGTGGTTGAAGGTTCTTTAAAACATCTTGATTGAGGTTTAGATTGGAAGTAGGAATGCATTTCAATTTCTAAAACAATAGAAGGCTAATGGGAAATCAACAGGTTTTTCATAACTGGATTATAAAAATACTGAGGTGTTTTGCAATACCTGTTGTAGAGGTTTGTGCATGAGGATCTTTAAAGTATTCTAACAAATCACATAAGAGAAAAGGAATTGTCGTATCTATGTAAGCAAGTTAAGCAGTAATCATATTCTATCTGCCATATTAACCCACCAACATGTTCTGGATGATCAATTATTTAAAATGTTCTGGTATTTTAACATTAACTGGTAGAAAGTAAAATTATTCAAGATAAAAGCTGTGATTTTAATGTAAATATCAGGAAACTAAACCTCTGCCACTTATGCAACTGTCTAAATTTTTAAATGGGATCAACTTCTTTATTCATGTGAAATTAAAAAAAAAAAAGTTTGGAAAGGAAAAAATTGGGTAATTCAGTTTTAAAAACCCACCAACAACCTCCTCCTCCCTCAGCAAATCAGAATTTGGATGACAGTGCAATTAAAATGAGATAAGAGGTACCTGGGTGTTCTTTTGTAATGATTCTGTTATATCAATATCTAAACTTATAAATGAGTAATGCAACATGTGTCTTTACAAAAGTATTTCTCCAGCATTGAGCAAAAAAAGGAAGCTCTCCCAGTTACTAGGAGATGGGATTGATTCTCCAGTGCAGTCTCAGGATTCCAGACAAGGTGAGCAAATGTGTGAAGAAGAAATTTAATGTTTTATGCCATAGACATGTGAATACTTGAGGAGCACACAGCTCCTGCTGGCTCAGAAAAGGTACTGGTATTAATGGTCTGTACTCCACTACCCAGTTTGGAGGAATTTACCATTTTGGAAAATCAGGATTTATTTATATTTGGTAAAGAGAGAAGAGCATTAGAGGTTCATATTTCCTGAGGCTTTTCTGGATAGAATATTCTGCCCTTTTCCATATGTGACCCTCCACTACAGAGATGATAATATATTTTGCTTACTTTGCTTGGCATTAACTTGACTTGGGCAAAGAAACCATTTTGGGTCAGCTGAATAGGGAATTAATAGGGTGGATGAGCAGAGAGTGCCATTTCCCATGATCTCCTCCACTCTGTGCTTTTTTCTACAAAGTGTATGCATAAGCAAGCTTAGTAATAGCTGTATGTTCTTTCCTGCCCTTCCCCATATTGGTTTGGTTCATTGCTTTACCAAGATAAAAATAATAAACTTATACTAATTGATACAAAAAACCTTATCAAGCATGTAGAGAAATGAATCAGCTTCTGTGAAGTGTGAGGCTCTCTCTGAATGAACAGTTTGCAATGACGAGTTTACCTGAGGAATTTTACCCCTCTCTGTTAGTAAAAATCTGAGTTCTTTGTTATTTTTTCAAAGTAAGTTATTTGTCAGCATTAAGTCAATCTTTTAGAACACTTGTAATGAATAGCAACTGGATTTAGTAAGTTGCTTTTCCTTTAATGTCTTTTGTTTAGTCACTGTTTCTTGATTATGACTAGTCCTCTAAGTCAACTACTGCTGAAAGAAGACAAGCAGACACTTCTGAATCTGAAATTGCTGTTGTTGTTTTTAATACTGAAAGGTATAGCTTTGAAACAAGCTTTCTTTTGGGTATAATTCTTAATAAAATCTCACTGACACGTGCATTGGAAAAAGAACAGAGAGATGGGTGAAAATGGCATGAGGATAATTTAGAAGTGGAGGTGTGAGTTTATTTACTGTGGTGTTTTTATATGTAGATAGCTAGCTATCTTTACACTGCTGTATGTCAGAAGTGGGGACTTGCAGGTGAAGCTTAGGCCTGAAGTGATTCTGTCTTACTGTGCTGTCCCTGGCTGTGGATGGATCTCAGTTATATGCTCTATGACATATTTTCTCCTATCCTTACTGCACTCTATTTATCTGGCTCTCTTATCACATTCTCCTCTGTCTTCATAAAATGTATGATATCTCAGAGAATTGGGGTTGACCCTGTCTGTCAAAGGATTCTCTAATGTATAGGCAGAAGGCAGTAAGGAGATCAACCAGATGCAGTGGTGAATGTGCTTGCTGTTGGAAACCTGTGCCTCCTGTAGTATATTCTTCAATTTAAACCTGTAGTAGCGGGAATGGGAAACAAATGTAACTATTTTGCTTAATTGCTTCTTGCAGTATTGCAGATGTACAGTAGAATTCTTAGCTTTCCTTCTTCCCCCCTGCAAAGGAAACTACTCATCCTTTTGGAGAGGATAAAACATAGGAAGTTCTACTTCTGTAGTATTTTACAAATCAGGAAAGCTGAAAACTTCATTTTCTAGAGCAAGACAATATAACACAACCTTGTGGAATAACTTCAAAGGATAATCACATTTAAATATATATGCAATGAATTTGTGATTTTTATGTATGTTCATTTATGTAAATATATTTATAAAAATGTCTATGCAGGATTTTTGGCTAGTGCCAAAAGAAATAACTGAATTATCACAATTTCTCTACAGGAGCTGTAAAGGACTGTGCTGCTGAAGTGCAAGATTATGACAGTGATGGACAGAATGCAGCTTTGGAAAAATGCTGTCAAGCTCTTACATGGCAACCATATCAAACTTCTCAGTGGAACAGCTTATTTGACTCTAGTTATGAAAAACTGTAAGCACTGATGTTTGCACTTGAAAAAAAGGTTTCTTCTGTTTTGGTTTTTTTTTTTTTCCTTTTTTATCTGTTGTTGTAGTTTTGTAGGAATAAATGATGCATTTGGCATCCCTTGTTCTTACTGGAAATAAGAACAGAGAAGGAAGTATAACAGGTATGATGAAATATGAGTTCACAGGTGTATCATAAGATGAACTTGAAACTCTGGTTGAAATTAATGCCAGGTTTTCTGATTTCCCTTCAGGAATTTAGGGGCAAAAGAAAAGTGAGTTAAGATACCTGGTAACTTCTGTTTATTTTGTCAAATGCATTGGAGCATGTAATTACTAAGCTTGTGGCACCTTTCCCCCTAGTGGTCTAAAACATAAAGGAAAACATTAGAAGTTACCAGTTACTTCTGAGCTCATACAACTTAAGTTTTAATAATTATAGACATATGTGTGTGACATGCAACTGTTTAATTAAAGATTTAGGGTTTTCCTGTGTTAATTAAACTGTAAATAATTTTGTTTTGACCACATGATCTGGAAAAGATCATTCCAAGTTCACTTTCCATCCCTGATTTTCTCCATTCTTACCCTTTCAACAAATTCACCCTTTTCTACAGAATCTGGTTAATTCTTCTGGATTGATGGAAAAATTTTGTCACTGTCTACACAGGACTTACACAGCACAGTAAATTTTAATGCTCCTCTTGCCCAGCCTGCCAAAACATCTCCTGGGAGCTGGGTGCATATCAGTGTCATTGATGGACATTGATGTTCCCTGTTTGTACACAGGGGATAGGAGATTTACACATCTTACTTTGTCCCACACAACCCTTCTCCTCAGGTATTGATTGACATGACAAGACAGCAGACCCTTACAATCCTTGGGAGCTGGATGGACCCAGAAACCTCCAGCTGAATTTGTGATATGAATATTCACTCCAAATGGAAGTGGCTTCCAACTCCTGTTGCACTTTCAGTCAGTGACTTCATGAGGGCTGTGTGCTGATGGTGAGAAATTGCTCTTCAGCCACTACCCAGTTACTTGTTGCTTCCCATACACCTAAAATTAAGGTTTCAGACACATTTTTTTGTGAACAAAGACTTATGTGATGCTGAACAATAAAGTATCCCAATACATGCTCTGTTGCCATTACTGTGGGAGGCGATTGAGGTGTTACTTGCAGAGGAAATCAGTCTTACTTTGAAGTGAGGTCAGTGGCAGTGCTGTTGTTCCAAGATGTGCTGTAATTATAGCACATTGCACAGATTTTCTGAGTAGTGTTCCTGTGTTCAGTTGGCCTCAGAACACTCACATCCTTCTCATTGCTTAGCATAGATGGATTGATCCCGTGCCTTCAAATTGCTGCACCCATTTGAGGGGTGTTTCTCAGGTTAATTATTATTTTCCATTTTATTCATACAGTACTTAAACATCTTACTATTTAATTTTCACAATAACAATGCTGTTAGCTTTTCATTAGAAAAGGTTATTCTACCATTAGTTCTGCCCTTCATTGTGTCTGCTTGGCATATTCTTGCCCCTTGTCTGTTATTGGTGGTGCTCTATCCCAAAGATGTCTGAAGACTTAAATTCTGAATAGAGAGAGGAATTTGAAGCATATTTCTAGTAGGTATGTTTGTGAGACAGGGGTATCTGTCGCTACCTAAAAGTTATTCCAAATTTTGCAGTACTGCTTGGTAAGACTTATCATTTTGTGCACTAAGAATAAAATACATGTTTGCTTTTATTTAGTGTAAGTGACATACTTAGAAAATTATAATATGAAATTGCTCTTTTGGAGAAATTGTTCCAAACACTGCAACTTGGAGACGTGGACATTTGTAATTTTGCTCCTCAAGCTGCTTGCCTGTGTGTAGGCAAAGAGTCTGAAACTGCATTAAGAATACCAGCTTATGAACTTGCTGACACCTGAATATGAAAAACTACTTGTTTCCCTACTATGCAATATACTAATTTCCTATATAAATAAAATCCACATTGTAGGAAAAAAACTGAATAAGTTTTACTTCTTTAATAATGATGGTTTGAGGAGATGGTAGAACCTTCATTATAATTTTAAATCTGAAGTAACACATGACTTAGTAGTTTTGAAGTAGATACAAAGTAGTTTTCTCTTTATTCCCTGTCCCAGATAATCAATAGTTGTTTGAAAGGGGACTTCTGTTCAAAATTTATAAAACAATAACAAAATGTGTATATTTCCTATGAAGTCTGTACATTTTGGTTTTTCCAATTAATAATGGATGAGTAATGAAAATCCATTTCAGTAATTGTGTTAATGTGGTTCTCAGTAGCATCATACAAGACTATATTATCAAACTTACATTAACAAGAAAAGCCAATGTGTATATAAGAGAACCTTGCCAGGTAGTTCTGTTATTTCAGAATTATCCATCACTTAAATCAGAGGATTGGAAACCTTGTTGGGATGGTGAGTTCACTGTCTCTAATAGAAAGATCTTTTGATACCTTTCCTTGTTTACTGTGAATCCTAGAGACAGAATACTCTTGCTCTTTGGGTGACAAATTGCCCTTTGAAGAAATAAACTAGATTTGCTTTAGCTGGAATAGGATGGACAACTTACAGTCAGGCCAGAGGGTTGGTACCAATAGCTTTTCTTTTAGCTTAAGTAAAGCCTTATTGGAATCCCAGTAGCTTCTTCAGAAACACTTGCTGTGGGAATTTGTGAACAAAGTGGGGAGTCTTGTTGGCTTATTACCTAGTTGTTTTCTGCAGCTTTAGTTGCAGACTGCTGTTTGTAGCAGTGTTCTAATGAATGATTGAATATACTAAAAGGTTGGTTTGTGCTCTTTAGGTGCACAGAGTTCCTTTATATCAGATTTGTAAGTGAGGATTATATAAGCCTCTCAAGCTCTTGTGTCTAAATATTTTGTTTTCAGACTAGAATTAGAGAACATTTTATATGTGTTTTCATTTTTACACCTTTGACAGTCTAAGAAGAAAATGCTGGTAGAACTTTTGATTGTAAACCGTGTATTTTTAGTCCAGTTTTGTCATGAAAAGTCAGATGGATTTTTTGACCACATTAAAAAAATAGGAGCTCAAGATGTCACTCAAGTATATCAGTACTTAAAGTTGCTATTCCTTCTCCTTGTTTTTGTAGACCTGCTGTAGGATATCACATTGTCACAGATAAAGGATTTAATTTTTCAACAGCAGATGATGCCTTTGTATGCCAAAAGAAGAATCATTTCCAAATCACAGTTCATATTAGAATCACTGGACATCCAAAATATGTCAAAACTCAGCAGGGGAGGAAACCAATAGAAAAGTTTTACTTGAAAGCTTATGGAATTAAGGCAAGTTTTTCTCCTCTTTGAGGTTATTACTTTTAATTGTCCATGTAATTAGGTAAATAATTTAAGTGACCTATTTTCTTAGATTTTCTTAATTTTTTGACCATGAACATGTAACTACCTTATGTAGGTTCTGTTCTCTTGTTGAATATCTGCATTTATGCTTGGGCGTAAATGAGCCAGTAACAGTCTGGATTCAGGAAGCATCTTTTCTTTTGTAAATTAATGCACATTTCCTTTGGGTGTTTTTTTTTNAATTATATCTGCAAAAAGACTTGGGTCTTCAGATCAGATGTCAATTATCAATTGATCAGGAGTCATTCTTCTATTAATTTCTAATTAATTTCTTTGTTGTTCCATTAGAAATGAGTGCCTTCCACTGCTTTAGGAACAATTTACCTATTAATGTCTATTTCAATTTTTATGAGTTTGAAAATTTAATATTCTTGTCATTTTTGAAAATTATTTTTATTTTCTAGGTAGAAGCTCCAAATGAAACAATTGCTATTGAACAATCTCAATCAGATCGAAGCAAAAAAACTTTTCATCCTGTTAAGTAAGATTTTTGAGAAAATTATTCCATTTTGTTTCAATATTTATGATTGGTTTGAAATATGAAGAAGTTGTTGAAATCTTACAGTAGTTCTAAGCCAGTTTTTTGATTTTCACCCAGATTTCATTGTGGTTGCACACAGAATCACAGTAGTAATATATATCTGATCATACTTCATTAAGGAAAATTTTCTACAGCTTTACAGTTTTCTTAAATATGTCCATCCAAAATATTTATATTTAGCTGGAAACACTCTTTTATGCTGCTTAGTGCTGTCAGGCAGTTGCATTTCCAATCTTAAAAAATGTCAGGATGTTCCTATCCTATAGGGGCATGAGATACATTTACAGTCCTTTTTAAGGAGGAGTGACTCTGCTAGAAATACACATGCAGTATCTTTGTGGAGCTCTGCCATTCTTGAGCATCTAACTCCCTGGCAGAATCAATGTTAATTCTTCTGGCATAAGTTTCCTATGTTGAAGCAGCTCTGTTCTCAATTAATTCTCAATTAATCAAGTAATTAAATAAGCTTTATAATACAAAAAGAGAAGACAGTGTTGAGTTAGAACAGTGTTGGGATAAAGGCTGCACTATATTATTACCTAAACTGAAATATGAACTTGGAAGAAGAGCTTGATTTTTACTAAATTGTCTCTCTCATTACATTTTTCTTCCTTTTGTGTACTGACAAATAGATTCTGTGTGTATGTAAATTATTTTATGTGTGACTATTTGGTGAACAGTAATTTTATCTATACAGATTCTTTATTTGTTTTATTTATCACTTACTGGAGAACTACCACAATGTATTTGAGACATAGGTGTCTACTGTGTGCTTCCAGACATGTAAATTAGGTGCAGATGAAGAGAAGGACAAACAGTAACGTCTATTCATTTTACTCTGGAACTTCAGGCCAAATAATAAGCAAGCAGTCATTAATCCTGTGAAGCAGTAAATAGCCATCATATGGAACACATACAGTTTTATAATAGTCAAGACTGTGTACAAACAGACCAAGAAACATAAGGCTCTTACTACCAAGAACAGTATCCTACAGCTGGTGCTTTATCCTGTTTATCTCCTTGATGTAGGCACCGTTTTTAATACGTTTTTAGAAAGCAGTGTTACTGAATTTTTACTGGGGTTCCCCTGTTTTATTGATTTGTCAGTTTTTCTCAGAGCTGTTTTAATGATCTTGAGGAAACCTGGTTTGAGCAGATTGATCTCCAAAGACTTACTTCCCTGATCTTGTTTCTTTTTTTTTTCTATTTTAGAGTTGATCTGCCAGGGGACCAGATAACTAAAGTAACACTGGGACGGCTGCATTTCAGTGAAACAACAGCAAATAATATGAGAAAAAAGGGGAAACCTAATCCTGATCAGAGGTATTGCTATAGCTAGTTGGCCTGTGTGTTAGAAATAGAAGGTCTACTTCAGAATGGAGCCAATGTTTGTGAAAAATCTCTGCTATCAAATCTGTGGGTTTTTTCAATTTCTGTAATTCTTGGTATGTGCTTAAGAGCCTCTTTCTGTACAGTCACAGAATGGTATGAGAATAAAACACCCCAAACTTCATCCATGGTTAGAGATAGTTTCAGGAAATCATAGCCAGAATAATGGCTGACAAAATCAGGATGGAAAAAACCCCCAAATAACGATCATTTTCTTCTGAGGCAGGAAAGGTTTTCATCTTTGAGGCTTCATTACTTGAATTTGTGAAAATTATTGTATCCTTTGCTAATTTGCAGTGATGGTGGGGTTGGTAAGAACATATTTCTAAAGAGAGAAAGAAATACTTTTTCTTTTTTGTTGTAAGAAATACATTTAAAAATTGTCTGTCTTTTTACATACCAATAATAACAGCTGTATTTAAAACTTTTTTTTTCTATGAGAAAGAATTACTTCAATTATTGTCTTGATTAAATCAATTTCAAAATAGATACTTCATGCTGGTAGTTGGACTGTATGCTGTCTCTCAGGACCAGTTCTACTTACTATCTGCAAATGTCTCTGAAAAGATCATTGTGAGGGTAGGTATAAATTTGTATTACTTTCATGTAAAAGTATTTACTGTTTTGATATTCACAGGAGATTGAGGGGTCATGATGCTTGTGGATAAAAATTACCACTGAGTGAAAAATATTGAGGAAAAAACCTACAGTTACAAGTTGTATGAGTATGTTCCCTTTTAATTATCAGTAATTTAAGATGTTATAAATAGAGCTATAGAAAGATTTTAAAATAAAGGTTGTTATGAGTTCCAATACAAAATACAATGATTTTTTTCAGACTTTTTTTTTTTTGTATTTGCAATTAAACTATTTACTTCACTGGCCAGGAATTTTGTAAAACCTTTCATTAGCTAGAGTCTTCATTTTCCAAGGAGGGTGAGAAGGAAAAAAAAAAAAAAAAAAAAAGAAGAAGGTCTAGCAGCTGTAGGAGGTTTAAGACCCATAGCCTCACTTTTCTGGTGTGTTCCCAGAGTGTCCCACCTCTCAATTTGATGGTAATAATACAGGTTTCAAATTAGCAAAAGGAAGAATAATCTCTTTCCCTCTTAACCATTACTTTTCAGTTGCCTAGCTCACAGAATATTTTTTTTTTTTAGTGTTCAGCTGTAGACTACAGTTAGATTCAAAAAAGAGAAAAAACCTATATCTGTATTGTTAACAAGAGCTATGGAGAGTTAGGGTGAGGAGAGAGAGAAAACATGGAGCCCCAGAATGAGTGGGATTGCAAGGGGACTGCCAAGGGAAGGTGGAGGTTCTGAAAGCTTTCAGTCCTGGCCCCTTTTTCTTGTGATCAGTAGGTGGTGGATAATGTTTGAACTGGGCATATAGTCTGGAGTTCTAGTTTTTTCTTGGGTGAATATTACGTTTAGGGCTTAGAAAGATGGGAAATATGTGTCATGTGATGGGGCTGCCAAAGATGGAGAAGGGCCTCTGGAAGATTGCAGTCCACTGAAGTTTTCCATGTGGGTTAATTTGAAGAGCTGCTTCTTGTTTGCATGGACTCTTTCTAGACCTTAGCTTATGGAGAAGAAGAGACTTCACATTTTGGCTTGGAGTCAAGCAAGATCAAAACCACTGGTGTATTAAGTGGAGCTGGGAAGATCCTTCTAAAGAAAGCTGAGGGCTGTCAAAAGCTTTGAGTCCTGGCATTGTTTTTTGCAGGCCATTGCTTGCATCCTTTTTGGTAGCTCATCATCTGCCTAGGCTTACGACTATGGTCTGGTTCAGCATTTGGGTTTGGAGGGAGCAAAAGGGCAAATCTCCATCATGTGGGGTATTGCTCAGGGGTTTCCACAGGAAGATGGGGGCTTTCAGATGGTTTCAGTCCTGGCTCCTTTTTCATCTGAGCATCCTCTCTTTCTGTAGTTAAAGTTAAGTTTTTTGGGGGCATTATGGCCCAGTGCTCATTTCTGGGTGGACCTGTGAAAAGGGCTTTGAAAGCGATGTGTAGAGTTCCGCAGTTTTCTGCCCTGCTGAGAAATTTTATTATCCTGGCTGCTGCTGTGGTTTTTTTTGCTTCAGAATGCTGAAGCAATGTTTGCATCATTCCTATGTATATCATACAGTTATTTTCCTTTATTTGTCCATTAATTTCCACAATCCTGTTTTCATTTGAATTAGTCTTTCTGGATCTGACAGAGTTACAAATATCACATCATTAATAATTTGGGGAAGCTGTTAAATTTTCACATTTGTCTCACACTTGTTATTTTACAAGATACATGTTTTTATGTAAGATTTAGAAATTTACATTTCCCCACTATTTTTAATATTAGATTCCTTTGAAATTTCCAATGAAGAGGGCTCCTTCAATGCATGTGAGACACTTTTTGAACAGGAATTTATGGAATGAGATTTTTCAAACCTGGCCACTATTTCAGACAAAGGAAAAAGAAGGCAGTAAGGCAGAAAGATCAAGAGACTCTGGTCTGAAGTGGTGAAAATATCAACAGGAAAGATAGAAGGGAAAAAAAAGTAATTTTCTAGCTGTCTAACAGGGCTTCAGTGGCAGGGTAAAGCGAGTCAGCCACTGGCTATCTTAAAGTGGCAAAGCCATGCAAATGCACTGCGAGAAAAAGCAGCTCATCATCTGTCCCTTTATACACTCCAACACAACAGAGCTACCAGCTGAGTGGTGCTCATCAGGCACATCAGATCATGCTCCAATTGTGACAAACAGTGGTGAGTACACAGTGCCAGGCCTTGTAGCTGGCAAAGCCTTGTGAAAGCCTGGCTTCTTTTTATCATGATTGTGCTTTGGCCTGAATTCAAAGTTTAAAAAAAAACCCAAAAGAACCCAAAATTAACTATTGAAATCAAATGCCTTTTCTTGTTATGCACGTTCTGTTGTTTTATTGGTGTTTTTTAAAATACCCTGTTTCCTTAACATGAAATTTTCAGTGTGAGTTGATTTAAAACATTACAGAGGATTTTATGAATCACATGTGTTTAATCTCTGCCTTGATTTCTCTTTTCTGATTTCCAGTCCCAGCTAAAATTTAGTGGTAGATAAAGAATGGTTATGTGGTATAATGTCAAAATTACAATTTGGAAAGCTTTGGACATTGTCAATTTAGCTTAAGGTGCTAGTAAAGTAGAATGCAAGGGAAAAAAACAGAGGTCAGTGCTGTGTGAGCAGAAACACTTAGAAGTAACTCCACTCTGTTTTCTTCCGTTAGTGTGCTAAAAAAGCTCTTGGATACAATTTCAATGTTTAAGATTGGGTTTTCATTTTCCCCATATTTCTGAGAGGATAAACAATAGCTCATCTATGCTATACCGTATCTTTAAGCAAAAAAATTTTCTTGCAGGCATCTAACCCGGGGCAGTTTGAGAATGACAGTGATGTGCTGTGGCAGCGAGGACATGTTCCAGAGACGATAGCCTATCATGGTCGAGTAGGAATTAACACAGATGCACCAGATGAAGCACTGGTTGTCTGTGGAAACGCCAAAGTTATGGGCAGAGTCATGCACCCATCTGACAGCCGAGCAAAACAGAATATCCGGGAGGTGAGCGCCCTCCAGTATTTAGGGCACTTATGTTTGCACCACAGCACGTGTGGATCATTGTTCTGACACATGAAGCAGCTCCTATATCCTGGCTGTGCTGAAATGCTGGCTTAAAGAAACCAGATTGTTCTCTGTAGAACTATCACCTACAGACTTTGGAGAAGGCTCTCTGTAGAAGCTGTCAAACAGAAGGATAACGGGCAATACAAATGCAAATAACACTCTGGTAGTGGGGAATGGGAAGATTGTCTGTATTTTCCAATGTGGTGATTGGCCAAATGACTGTGTCAGGCTAGTTGCTCTCTCAGTGGTGTCCTAGATGCCATGCTTAGTGTGTCAACATATAAATCCTGGTATTTTTCCAACTAGGTCGATACAAATGAGCAGTTGAGAAGAATAACACAAATGAGGCTGGTGGAATATGACTACAAGCCTGAATTTGCATCTGTTATGGGAATAAAAGATACCCATGAAACAGGTATATAGTCAGCTCTATTCCTGTTTTTCATTAACACCTACTGATATTTATTGTGCCATAGTGTCTTTTAATATGCTGCTATTTCATCCTCATTTTTTACGTTGCCACAATTGCACACTTTGCTGTGTATCTCCTGTGGTACAAAAATGCCAAAATTAGGTATTGCATGTAATTTTACGACTTCTGTTTCAATTTTTGAAGATGAGAAGCTTGTTTTCCATAAGTTTCATGAGAATGAATTATGTGCTTACAAAGAATTTTATTCTTTCTGCAGAAAAATGAGAATTCTAAAGCTTTTTAGGGTTTTTTTGGTGGAATGTAGAAAAACACTTGAAATTCTGGATTTTCCCACAACAGAGAAATTCTAGATCTTTTTTTACTTTGCCTGTAGTTTTTAGAATGGTCAGTGGGTATGCCAATGTGTTTCCTGACATTAGTTTTTGTTACCTCCTGAACAGGAATAATAGCCCAGGAAGTGAAGAGGCTTTTACCTGAAGCGGTTAGAGAAGTTGGAGATGTTGCTTGTAATGATGGAGAAAAAATAGAAAACTTCCTCATGGTTGACAAGGTATGATCTTGAGAGAGAAAGTGGGGAGAAAGTTATTTCATGTGGGGAGCTAGGAACACATGCTCTGCCCCACAGAAACCTGTAGCCCCCTACATGTGTTACAGAAATGGTTTTTAGGGAAATCATTGAGAAACTTTTAGTAAAGGGATGAGTCTTCTAATGAAAAGAAGAACCTGTATTAAAAACTGTTTACAGTACTATATAAACATACAATTAAAAAGAAAAAAAACGTAACTTTTCTGAATCATAACAGCATTTAATTTGTTAAATAAAAACTTCCTTATTCTAGTCCTGGTATGACCTCTACATACCAAATCTATGCTGGCTCTGTGTNAGGTTCAAAATCATATGCTATGAAATGGCACATGAAGTAGCTACCATGCTCATAGGTTGAAAACTCTGCCAAGGTATTGTTCTGTGCTCACTTCTCCTCCTTTTCCTGTAGAAATATGACTGCAAGGGACTGTCAGTCACAAAGTCCAGTCACACAAGGCTGCAGACAGCACTTGTCTCAAAGCAGCCCCTCTGCTGAGTGCATGCCAAAGACCACTTCCCAGCTTTTTCCCACTTGCAGCTGATAATGAGAAGAGGGAGGTTTTAGAGAAAGGTGACCTTATCTTGTCTGGATGATATAATGAACACAATCCTGCATCCATTATCATAATACATTCTTTCATTGTTCTATAGAAAACACATTTACGCCACCAAACTTGGAGAAAATGTATACAAAATATTGTATTTTGCTTGTCACTTCTTGGTAGGCTTTAAATAATTTAAATTCATAGGTTAAGTCTTCTAGGTTGTATTCCATACAAAAGAAGTATTAATTAGATACCTTGAATAAAGCTGTGGAAAGAGCACTTCTGGAAATACTGTTGAAAAGGAGACTTTTAGAAAATTTGCTGTATTTGGTCAGGGTTCCAGCCTGTAGCTGATTTCTACATGCTAGTAGAAGAGCTGTGGTGGTAGGTAACTCCTGGTTAGTTTTGCCCTTTAGGCCTACCTATTATATTGTATGACAGCTGTAGCATCATTTATATTTTTAAATGCCTCCAAAATTTCTTTGGGGTAGTTGGGTTTTTCGTTGGACAGAAGTTGAGGTTGGAGAATTGAGCTTTTAATTCCTGTCTCTTCCTTGCTGAAATATCACACAAAATACCATCTCTAACACTGCCTGACAGCACTGCCATTTGGGCCCATCATTCCCTTTCTTGTCTGTACCTTGGGTCTCTTGGGAGAGTGCTTGCCAGGATGTCTTCCAGCGATGTGACCTACCAATGGAGAATGCCTACTTTCTGTTCATCCCTGTAGAGTGTGATTCTGCTGTGTATGTGGCCCAAGCAGCAATGCATTCTTACAGCAATAGCTTATTTACTGCTTAGCATTTTCTTGACTCCTTGTCTAGATCTGGATCTGGGATTACTTCACAGGCACTTTGGTGCTTTAATATGGTCAGATAAATCTGTGCTTTCTCCTCTTTCTCCTAACACTTGTGGCAGAGCATATGAATGTCAGTTCCATGACCTTTGGGGTGACAGGGTCAGGAGAGATCTGTGTCCAACCGTCTAAGATGTATATTGAATTCAGAGATTTGGAACATGTCTTGTTCAGGTGGAGCATCTGATTTAAATTTCTGGAGCTCCCAGCAGCTTGAATAGTAAATGGGCAGTGCTTCATATTTTTTCTTTCAGTTTGGCAGGTGATGAGACCTTGAAATTTGTTATCTCATATTCCAAGTTTATTTCCAGATAAGTAGGGTGTTGGCTGGTGTTGCATCTCTTTGTCAGCTTGGAGCTGTTGAAATCTGTAAAATTAATTGATTGCATTGCATATTTGAACCAGACTCCACTGCTTTCTAGAGAATTGTCTTAACTATGTGCAATTTGGTTTTTTGAGACAGAATCTTTTATTTCAGTCACACTGTGTTCAGTACTTTGTCACTAGAGGGGCAGTAAAACTCTGATCAGTTTTTTCCGCTCAAATAGAGTATTTCTTCAATTTGTGAGAAGAGCCTTTTCTTAGCTAGTTGAAGCCACCAAGAAGAAATCCATGCTTGATTTGAGGACAGTGGAAGGGGCATCTGCTACGTATCATTGATACAATGGCAAGTGTCCATTTAAGTGATTTCACAGTTCTAGGTACAAGAGATTATTTTGAAGTCACTTTTTATTTAAATGGGCTGTTGGTATTCTGTGGCAGTAGGGAAGCTTGTGACTTGATGTCACTGTTGGACATGAAATGAAGAGCTTGACTCCAGGT
>WEIU01006872.1:5361-43428 GCA_013389925.1 Aegithalos caudatus
AGAAGAACTCCTTATAAGCAATGTTCTCTAGTTTTCTTCTTTCCTAGCCTGTGGGCAGCATAGGCCAAATTTGGGTACATTAGCATTTACATGGAAATGTCCTCTAGGAAAGCAATCCTTCAGAAGCCTACAATAGAGATTCAGAGATCCCCATTTCTTTTCTTAACTACCCCATGGCCTCTGCAAACAAGGTTTCAGGATTTTATGAATGCTATTTTCAATGTTCTAAGCAAACTGTATTGAAATGATTAAGAAAGAGTTTCACTTCAGGGCTAAGTACAGCTGGTGACAATCACAACAGCTTGCAGGGACCCTAAGGTTGTAGGAACTGGATTGGTACATAATCTCAGGATATGAAGGCTGTGACACGATTTGTGCCATTTCAGCTCTGTTCAGTAAATAAGGACCAGTCTGCTGTCCATTCTGTCACCCTCCAAGACTCCTTTGTCCAGGGTGAAGACTGAAAAGATAATAAGTTGTACACATTACACACTTCCTCTTTCATATGCTTCCTCTTACATGTGCCTACTTCAAATCACTATCCATGAGAGTAATGGGGACTGAGGTTTATATTCTCTTTTATAGCCACATAGACTCAGCATTTCTTGAGCATGTAGACATTTAAAACTTCAAAAGGAAAATTAATTAGAATTTATGTCTGCAATAACTACACTAAGTATATTTAGAGCTCTTAGGTAGAAGTCCCAAAGTCCAAGTTATAAAGTAGCATTCTTTTTTTGCAGAGAGAAAATCACAGAATCATATAATAATATGTTACATGTTTTTGCTGTTGCTGTGTGTTTAAATTTAATAAAAAGATTATACATTTTAAAAAAGGAGTGGCATCAAGTGGCATCAANNNNATCAAGTTCTTAATTATCAACCACTAGGGCCAGGAGTTGGACTTGATGGTCCTTGTGGATCCCATCCATCTCAGGATATTCTTTGATTATCAACTCTGTTCCTCTCCTTTTGGCTCTTAGTGCTGCTTTGCATCTTGCTCACCAATTAAATTATTTAGGATCTTTCTTATTTTCCTAATATATATATTTATTAGAATTATGTTTTCCGTTTTCAGTTGAGACCAAAAAACTGCATCGCAGCACAGATATTTCACCATAATCACAAATAACAGCAAATTAATATTATTCTACATTCTAGGCACTTACTGAGAAAAAAATATTTTGTATCAAAATAGGTGGAAAAATACAACTCTGTGAATAGAATTATTTATTAAAACATTCCCTTTTTTATTGGAAAATAATTAGTAATGATTTTTATTTTCAAATCTAATCCATTAATTTATGATATAACTATTTCATTGAGAAAAGAGATGATTATAGAGATAAACAGCAAGGCTAGGCCTTCTGGGAATTACTATTCCTTATTGTGACTCTTCAGAGATTTCTCTTAGAGCAACCATATCATTATGCACAAAACGCTTAACCTTGTGCGGAGCTAGGTGCAAATATTATTTCTATTTTAAATGGAAGGGGTAAGGCTCAGAGTGAATGAACCCAGACTTTTCAGGTTTATCTCATAAGTGTGGGTACTTGTACAGAGCAATTAGTCTTTGAGAAGCACTGCATGATCAGAAGAATACTCCCAACTCATTTAAATTTGAAGTATGGGGGATTTTTAACCCTACTATGAATCAGGCTCCTTTCTTGTATGAGACAATAATGAACCTATTGTTACTGCCTAATGGGCTTTAAATCTTGCAGAACCCAGGTGCTGGGAAAGACAGATCAATTCTATTACCTAAACTTTTGTTAACCCTATTTGATTGAAAACCTACAGCATCCTTTCACTGATAAAGAAAAGCCAGAAGTGATCATCCATTAAACTCTGGGTGGACCAGACCCTCAGTTTTTTGACTTTCTGCATCGTTTTGAGCATTTTTCAAGTGTAGTCACTAAAAGAACAAGAGAAGCAGTTCTTGACTTTAAGAGATACTTCTTATATGAGGAATCTTAATCACCTTGACCTATTTGTTATATTGGTGTAGAAAATAAACCACAAATAAATGTCACTTTCTCTCATATCAGGGATTTTAGTGGTTGGTTTTTATTTAAAAAAACACCACCAAAACCACTCAAACATAAGCCCCTCCTGCCCAACTCTGGGCTATTTACAGACAAGTTAAGTCCTCAGCAAAACTGAAAACTGGTGTAGGCTTAAATGGAAGTTTTTTGTAAAATGTCACACTCTATTCTAGCTGACTGCATCACATGGGAGATAGGATTCTGTTCTACAAAATTTCAGGAGAGGAAATAAAAAAGGGATCTCTTAGACTTATAAGCATATTTGTGGAAATTTTTATGCATTCAACATCAATAGCATTTAGTAGATATTTGAGATTTAGAGCCCTACTTAGAACCATTTTACAGAACTGAAGTACTAGTAACTGTAAAGTTGCTTGTCAGATTGAGTTTCAGTTAGATGAGGTTTGATGAATATACATTAATTTTGCTGAGGTTGGCTTTTCTGTGTCTTACCAGGGCTCCTAGGGGAATTCTCAGGCACGGAGTTAACATTTTTATATTTTAAGTCAAAGAGTTATGAAGCAGAAGAAGTTTCTGTTGTTTTCATTACCCTTATCTGGCAAAATGATGTAATCAAAGCATGTGGAAAGTACATAGAATAGTAGAATCACACACCTTTGTTATTGAAAGCCACATCTGACTTGTATGTTGATTTGGAAGTACAAATATGGCAGTTTATTCATGGATGTAAAAACAGTGACATTTATTTTTATCCCTTGCCCTTTTGTAAATTCATTAGATGTCACACAGGCCCTACACTTTCAAAGACCACTCTATCAGAACAGATAAACCTTTCAAATATTTTTATGCAGTTAACTGTAGGGAAATATTTTCTTCTATGTCAAATGCAATCACCCACTACTCTTTTACCCGACCAAACTCTCAGTGTGCTAAACTTCTCATATTTAGTGTTACTGGCTCCCTCATATTTGGTGGAAATTTTCATACAGTTGTTATATTCACAACTAAAGATTAAAAGATTAGGACAACCTCTTTACAATGAAAGGCTGAGCTACATAGCTGAATTATAGAGGATGGTGACTACCTCTCCTCTCACCATGTCTCCTTCCTGCTTTTAGACAGCTGTTACAAGTCAAATTTTTTTTGCCCCTCTTGCAAGGTTTGCTTTTTGTTTTTTTGGGTTTTTTTTGACATTATTACTTCAGTTTTATCTGTGTCATCTTTTAAATATTTATATAGCTTTTAGACATCAACATACATTAGCCAGTAGAAAAGATGTACACTTTTTGACAAAATTATTTTTAAAAAACCTCTTTAGACTGAGTAAAGAAGGATTTAAAGATTTTGATGGCAAAAGCACTTTGGTTGATTTCACTTGCTATTTTAACAACTAAAATATTTGTGTGTACATTCTTTCAACCTTTATAGATACCTTAAAAAAAGACATTTGGTTACAAATAAACCATCAAGTCAAATTATATTCAGCAATAATAATTTTCCTACTAATAAGTTTCAGGTCAATAGTAAAGATTAGTCTACACTTAGATCTCATTGACATTTTTCAATATTACTTTAGAGGTGGAAGTGGAGGTTATTCTTGAAGAAAGCTCAGTGATGCTACTGAAACTAGCACAAAAAATAGACACTTCTTGAAGAACTGCTTAATGGCAACTGAAATCAGTTCAGTTTCAGACATCTAGTGGAAATGGAATCATCTCCAAAACCTACAATTCTTTTCCAGTCCCACACTATATATTAACAATTACCTAAGTACTTCATCCACCGAAGTTTTTTTCCCCGTCTTTACACAAACTTGCAACTCTATTATTCAGCTAATGATTCAGAACTGTTATGAAACTGGTAAAAAGCAGCAGAATCAAGAAAAAAAAACCTGTTGCCACAATGCCTTTCCCACTAAGTAATAACTAATATCCTTATCACCTTTCCCCTCACCTTAATTCCATTAATTTCCCTTGTTATTTCTTTTAAAGATAGCTCTTCAACAAACCATCTTTCCCAACATAAAACAAAAATAATTTCAAAATATTTTGCAAGTTTTTGTGATTTTTTATCCTAGTCTGTTTTAAAAGTTTGCAATATTTAACATATTTTTATATTTTCTCAAGGACATACGATCTATCCCACAAAAACAAGATAATGGAGTAGCGAATCCCTGAAATTTAATGACTGCTTAATTTTTAAGGAATGTGACCAACCTTCATTAAGCACATTCTGCTTTCAGTTTCAAATCAAAAGCATCCAAATCAATATTGCAAACACTTCCATTTAAGCCTATAATCAATGCTTGCAGATGCTGAATGAACATCAATTATTCATAATGATATGGTTTGGGTTGTTGTACTTACGTCTGCTTTTAGAGTATTATAAAGGGTTGTTCCTGTCAAGTGCATCCATCACACAGACATCACGGCTCTGAACATAAGAAAAAGGAAGAGTAAACATTACTGGCTAACCATACATATGTCTGGCTCGGATATAATTTTTTTACCTTTTGTTAAATCTGACCGTTATAGTCCGAATGCATATACCAAGGGAGAGAGGAGTAAGACTTGCTTCAACACATGATGAAATCACAAAAAGCAATACCAGAGCCTTGAAAACAAGTGTAAAGCAGCACAGCTTCATTTTCCTCAGTGACTACACAGAAGAGGACTACCTGTTTCTTGATTGTGAGGCTCCATGGTGCTTTGTAGTGCCGTGGTGTCAGGGACTTCAGGTCTGATCACTTAATAGAGCACATGGAAAACTTGTTATCTAGATCAGCCAGGATGGGATGGAGGTCACAATGCAATATCCCAAAAGGAAGCTTTGGCATCAGTTTGCCTTCTGTGGTCCAGCTCTCACTATGCCTACAAAACTTAGCAGATCTGCACAGTAAAACAGTAAAAGGGATGGAATTAAGCCATCTAGCCATCAATGTGTTAAACATGTGATCTTTTAAAGAAAAAGGGAATAGAAATACCTAAAGTGACACAACCCCCTTTTGTTAGTCACCCACATTATCATGGTATAAATTATCTCAACAAAGTTTTGTTTTGTCCCTTAATTGACAAAAGAAATCATATATAAGGGACTGTATAAGCAAGCAAATGTCACGATTGCTAAATCTATTAGAATAGGGTTTGGTGCAAGAAAAATTGAAAATTTGATACATAAAAGGAAAATAATTTACTCTATTAATGTTGAAATTGCTTTTAGAATATTTTAAAGATTAAAATCAGCCTTAGAGTTTACAGTTTTAAAATGCAGACTGACCCAAACCAGCATTCAGTTTTTCCTCCCTGACAGTCTGCCCCAGCATCCTGCCCATAATCTCCCTTCTTTTGCCTCCATCTAATGCCTCCAGCATTAGTCTCAAATTCTACTTTCCAACACTGTTGCAATATGCTTATCCTCTGGTCTTTCTCTTGACTCTATTCAAATTGATCATCCCTTTATCTTACATTGGTTGTGCACTGACAAATGAATCAATGCAGGGTAGAAAAATTACTTGCTTTCAGTTCAGTGACCTGGTTGTAGGTCTAAACCAAGTGAACCATAGAAATGCAATTGCAGAAAAGTTACAAAAAGTTCATAGAATAGCTGGGCTTGGAAATCCCTTTTAAAGGTTCTGCCTAGTCTAATATTCCTAATAAAAATATCAGGTTGCATATCTTTGAGAATTAATTTAAAAATTGAGTAAAATTTTACCAAAACCAGTTAATTTAGGCAGAATAGTGTTTCAAAAATATTTTAAATTTTTTGAATTGCAATATTGAAAGATCAGCCTAAGCTAGACTTCCTCAAATGCAAATAATACCAAAGCTAATTGGATAACTTATTTTGGTGAACAATGTGGTCAGATCTCAGAGCTGGTTATTGAAATGTTGAATATCTTTAATGAAACTTGACAAAATCTGTAATGAAAAATGAAAATATTAAAGAATAAAATTCAACAAAAGTCATCTTGCTCCCTGTGAATGAAATAACTTTGGATGTAATGCAAGATATCAGTCAGGCAGAAGCCATAGAATCTGAATAAATGTCCTGGAATATCTCAACTTCCCAAGACAAATAAAGCTATTGCTACATGACATCATTAAGAGTGATGAGGTAAATTCTTCCTTTAGTGGTTTCAGACAGATATGACTTCTTTCCATAGACTATGGATGTCTTATAAGGAGAGCAGTGGGGTTTTATTCAGCCACACACTGCCCACAAAGGGCCACAGGTGTCACAAAAGAGGGCAGTTGTTTTTAAGATTTTTACTCACTTCTGTTTGAGAAACCACGCTTTATAAAAATGGTAATGATTAAGGTGGGAAAGAGCAGACACAACTAATGACATAAGTGTTTATAAATGCATCAGATACAGCTTCAGTGGGGAAGGAGAAGACCTTCACCCAAACAATTGGGTGCCTTGGTCTCCACTCATCTTCCAAGCCTACACTCTGCAAGTCCAGCAGCTATGCAGAGCCCGGGATGTTTCCCAGGGTCACCAAAGCCCAAACTCAGCTGTAGCTTTGCACAGTGGAAGTAATTGTACTGATCGTTTATGTGGTAATGCCAGAAAATTTTCCATGATCACATTATTCAAAGTAGCAGCTTAATTACATGGTATGAGCTTTTATATAGGCAATTTGATTATTTAATTATTGAAATAACAGCTGGAGAACATAATATTACTTTCTGAATTAGCTTCTTCTGCTTGACTCAATATACTAGTTTTTATCCTTGATGGGTTTTTATAAACTCCATTTCAATATGTTCTTCTCAACAGGGATACTGGTGCTACTCTAATTTCAAATGTGATCTGGATGTTATGTTGCTTTTGGTATATGAAAAGCATAGTTGTTTTTTTTTTTCACAGAAAACTTTTGACATACAGTACTTCACTTCATTCTTTTAATATCATTCTGTCTGGAGTGGCTTCTCATTTCTTCCATACTTGCAGTGTTCAGATGGTCCCCCAAATATAAACCAAAAAATTATTTATTTTTGTCTTAAGATTTTAAATATAAATAGAAGTTTTTATTTCAGTTTTTCAGATATAAGTAGATCAATGCAAAGGAATGATAACAGGTAGTAAAAATTCTATGTTCATATTAACATGATGGAGTTTTAATTAAAATAATGCACTTAAGATTTGCTAGAAGACATCAGCACAAATAATGTAAACTTCAGATTAAATTAGGTCAAATAACAACTCTTTTAGAAGGTGTTCTGCTCATTTATGTCTAAATTAGTTCTTAACAGAAACAGCTTTAGTGATTATGGAAAAAAATAGCTTTTTATCTCTAGCTTCTGTGGTTATGAAAAGATTTTGAAAATATGAAATATGCTGAGGAAAAGAATAAGCATACTAGCAACAAAACCAAGAGGGGCAAAGAGAATTCAAATAATTTCTTACTTTCTGAGCAAAAGTTTGAGTCTATTCCTCTTCTTCTGCCTGGGTGACAAATAGCACGATTGCATAGAGCAGTGAGGAGTCTGGTGAAGTGATGCTTGGGAAGCCAATGCTGCACTCCCAAAGCACAACAGATACAAACACTTTGGCTGTGAGGTTTGTGCACTTTCAGCAAAGCTCCAAGGGGCCTGCAGCCCAACGAGGCTGTGTCCCTCTTCCTGTCTGCTCCATTCGGGCTCCTGTGGAGGGGTTATACTTTTTGTCTGGCCTGGTAAATGTTATGTCAATAGGAGGCTCTATCTCTCTCCCAAGCCACAAATGCAGTTTGGTTCCTTGGGGCTTTTCCCCACATTTTAATGGAAGACGGTAAGTGCAAACTATCCTGCAAGACTCACCATTAGATCTTACAGAGGAAAAAGACCTAAGTGCAGGTATTATATACACAGGAAAAACACAGAAGGAATAAAAAATGAATAGTATTATTACAGGTCTTGTTGAGAAAATCCCAACAGTTTAAAGGGAAGATTCTAAATAAATTAAAAAAAAAAATAAAAAATGAAGCTTTAAGTAGTAATAACCACAAGAAATAAAGGACAGGAGAATGAAGTTAATGATCATGATGGTGTTGTAATTTAATTTCGCATCATGCTTAAACAAGATATAATTACTTACCAATGGGAGAATTCTGTAACAGACAAACCTGTATACATTGGAGTAAAATAAGAAAAAAAAAATTCTATTTTTCTGGAGAAACTTCATTTTTCATACTTAATCACATATAACTTTAAAAGTTAAAATGCATTTGAAAGTGTCAAGTATTTAATAATTTAACCCTACATGTTGTTTGATAGGAGTTGAGCATCATTTTCATGATATGAAAGTATCATTTTAATTTCCACTGTTCAGCTCAAGAAACAGCTTTCTTCTCATGGAAAGACCATACATTTGAGTCTTGAATCATATGTTTTATATACATTAGGTTTCTGATCACAAATGTATAAAAGACTTTATTAGATCACTTGACTTGAGATATTATAACTGATGGTTTATTCCTTCTTTACCTGATATTGAGATGAACATGCCAGAGTGAAGGTGGAAACTTATTCAGTCACTACAATATAGCCTGATCAAAAGAATTAATATATTTTATTTCTGAATTAAACAATCTCCATCACACTTCAGATCAATGTAACAAAGCAAAAGCAGAAGATGAAAGAGAGGCTTTATGTAGGAGAATGGATTATGGTACATTTGGAATGGGGCTGTGGCCCAGCCTCATCCCTAATGGGGTGCAGCTGTGTAAGACAAGTGAACAACATTGAAGGAAAAGAAGCATGGAATGCTGAGGTGCATGGATCAGTCACAAGAGTAAAAGGTTACACAGGTGTTATGCATGTGAGAAACAAGGTATAAAGGGTTCTACTGGGGTATAATATAGTGCTGATCCTTGAAGCCATACATGGTGTCAGTCCTGAGTCCCTCATCAGTCCTATAGAGCATACATAATATATAATTATATTTTTTTACTCACTGTAATTGTCCTGAAAATATAGTTCTCTGCTCGTTGCTGAACTGTCAGGGCTCCATAGCCTGTCAAGTATCACAAGTTTTGTCAAGTGACCCTGAGGTGAGCTCAGGTGGTGAGAGCATGGTGCTAACAACCCCAAGGTCATGGGTCCAATTCCTATATGACCATTCATTTAAGAGCTGGACTTCAAGATCCTTCTGGGCCCCTTCCAGCTCAGATTATTCTATGAAGTATTAGACTAATCTAAAGGAAAATTTAATGAAACAGGGTGTTTGATTCTTAGATAGTAAGGTCTTTTCCAAGTATCAGATTTGTATCCACACAAACAAATATAGTCAGATCTTGTCATAATAACCTGTTTAAAAGCCAGAAAAAAGGCCAGAGAAATTCACTGTGCTTTGATAAATATATTATTCTGAGACTGTAGATCAATTTTAACTACTTTTGGCCCCATCTTTGCCAAATTTCCCCATAATCCTGAACACCCCCATGACCGCTCATGTAAAACATGTTGTATAGGGTCTGGAAAACACCCTTCCTGATTCACTTGGAGCTTAAGTCAGTGAAAGACCAAGGGTAAGCTCCAGACAAGCAGCATGGGACTTTGGTTGGATTTAGGTGTCTTATTCGAAAACACTGCTGGGCTATCTAACTTATCATATTGAGTACCTTCCATGCTGATTTTTTAAAAAATTTTCTAACATTAAGGGCATCCATTTTTAGACATTTTTTCATATGGAAACATCCACACAGATATATGTACCTGCTTCAGGCCTACTGCAATATTTAAATGTGTACATGACTGTTTCATAGACTTACAACCTCAGAGTAACATGGTCTGATAGAATACTTTAACAGCATTTCTGGCATACATTTCTTTCAAAAAGGTCAATAGAAAAGAAGTTGCTATTCACTTGCTATTATGGCTCTACAGGAAGGCACTTACACTCAATAACATTTTCATCCTGATAGAAAATAAGTTTTATTTCTCTTGTTGAGGTACAGCTCTAACAGACCCATAGTTCTGAGGTCAAAAGAATAACCAATATTAGTAAGACTCAGCTAATCAATTCAAGTAGTACTGGTCTGTTTTCAACAGTATTTAAAGACATTAAATTAGAATTTCAAAAAAAGACACACAAAAGAACAAAACTGAATAAATCAAATCAGAACTGACACCAAGATGAATACCAATTGATTTGAGTATCTCACCCATTTGAGTTCTATCAAATTGGGAAACATGGGAAATATGATCAGCCAGTAGCTAGAAAACTGCTGATGACCTTACCTTTTTTTCTTAATTAACATTGTTTTATTATGAGGTTTCTCTTGATAAGATCACATGAAGATGTTATACCTATCTTTAATACAAGATATATTCAATCTTTAGGTTTTTTCAGTCTTTTTTTCCCACTTTTTTTCAATGAAATATTTTCTTTTAGTTTTCTTTAATTCATGCAATATAATTAGTGTTTTATCGTACTGAAATGATAATTTTCTCTAAAAATCAAGTCTTCTGTGGCCTAAGGCAATATTCAAGTTTTTACCAATCTTTCATCATTCTGGTTTTGTTTATTTAAATGTTTTTATTGGTCTTTAAGTATTTTTCTGTCTGTAGATCTTTTTTTTTTTTTTACTTATTTTTTTTTTGCTACACTGTGGGAATGTGTTATTCTTACAGGGGTGTTTAGGTTCCTCAGCTTTCATTTATTTCTTCGATATTTTTATCTTGCTTTTGATATCATTCCCTTAACCTCTCTGTTTTCTAAGATGTAACCTCCATGTTATCGAAGAATTTTGATTCAGGCTTCCTGCTTCAAGGGTATAAACCATTCTTTTCTGAAGACATACTGAGGCATCAATCTGTATTCATTACTGTGCCTCACTGATGTCACGGATTTGGAGTAGAACTGAGTGATTTTTGTTATTGGATTTCTTAACATAGTTTTAAGTTTTAAATCCTACACTCTCAAATAAATCCTTTCTGATATATACAATTTCTTTGATCTTTTGAAATGCCCATTGAAGTAATAATAAACATTTTTTTTGAGGCTGTCAATGAAAAAAGTTGGTTTAGGGAGCTGGTCCACTGAGCTCTACTTTTTGCTTTGTAACAGTTTGGAACTAGATTATTAATACACCCATAATCCAAGATTTTTTTTTCCCTCAAGTGCTTTGATATTAATGATCCTAATTATTTTATGAGTAAAAGCTAATAGACCTTCAATGGGAAGTGTATGGCTTGCTAACCCGCTTGCACCTATGCTTTATGAAGTCATAAATTGAGGAAAAAAATGGATCAGTATTGCTGTTCTACTCTTCAAAATCATTCAGATACACAGTAGCAGGGAATAGTTTGTTTTCCTCTCTCTGTCAGAATTGGGTTTTGTGGTGATTTCTGTCCTGCTGCCTAGGAAGACATCCTATGTTCCTGTTGACCAGTGACATATATAGCACATTTCCAATAGTCACAACGACATGCTTAGAATTCGATTTTACAGTCACCCTGTGTTCATGTGTGATTGCTGTTTTTTTCCTTATAGCACTACTCTGGAGAGGGCTACAGCTGTTTCTTTCTTCACCTTTCATCTTCAGCAATGATAAAGTAAAAATAACTGCTAATAGTACACTATGACCAGTCTTGGTGGTTGAAAATATCTTATTCAAACCTGAATTTGACAAGTAAAATTCTACAGAATATAAATAAAAAGCCTAAACAACAAAACAAACCAACCATACCTGAACAACAACAATAAAAAACCCCACCAAACCCCAACATGTTATTCTTCACAATATGAGTGCTACTCCATGCAAGAATTCACGTCCTGGCATGATTGTGTCAAAGGATTTGAACAAGAAAATGCAGTTAATTGGTTTTAAACATGAGTTCCCTCCTCTTTCTGGCTTTAGTTATATAGTATTTAGAGAAAATAATTCTATTCAGGCTTTTTTAAAGGAAAGAAAACAGACCCAGCAAAACAAGAATGAGTCAATAATTTGTTTAAACTAAAAAGAGGAAAGCATATCAGTGCTTTAGGAGTATGAGTTGTTTCACTGCATAGGTTGTCCAATTTGATGAAGTACCAGACCTAGGTCCCATTTGTCTGCACTGTGAAGTGAAACATTTTCGTTGTGTTTAAGGAACAAGTCTACCATAGATTTCCCTTGTGGAGAAGATCAGTTTTCAATGAAAGCTGAGTAATCTATATTTATTGGATGTGGTATTCACCTACTTAAACTTCTTTGGAATATAGAATAAGGCATAATCATGATAAAGCATCAGTTAATTTATCCAGGAGATAGCCATCTCTAAAGCAGTTTCTTCACAATCTTTGCCTGCTACATTGACCTTTGTAGAGGATACAATTAATCCTCTAACATAACTTGGAGTAAAGCTAATATCCTGACAACACAGTCTAGTGTTTAAAACTCTGTTTTCCCTGACATATATAAAATTAACAATGGCTTCATAAGGTTTTAGTCACTTTAGGGAGAGGGAGGTCTTTCTATTTGCAAAGTAAATTGCATAACATGTCAGCTTACCACTGGCATATTGAAATTTTCTCAGTTTTAAAGATAGCATCAGCTAAAAAAGTACTCTCTTTTACGTACAAAGAATCTCTTTGAATCTGTATTTCATTAATCAATGCTGTCAAAAAACATTTGGTGACTGAATATTTGAGCTTCTGTGAGTTTAATTTAACTTGGCCTCATATTCAGAACATGGAGGCTTCCTCTTTTCCAAAGCTCAATCCTTCCTTATAGTCTCTGTTTGGGAATTGAAAGTATTAGGAGTGTGAAGTATCTTCCAAGTTTAGCTGCTTAGAAGCTAAGTATCTAGTTCGAAGCAGTCATCCAGCTCCCTCTGTAGCTGGCAGGAAGAGATAAGTGTAAGCTAAAGCAGTGATATGAAAGCTGGAAAAATACAAAATCTAATTAATGGAGCTGTGCAAATGACATAATGAAGAAGCTGGGAGTGTGATCGAAAATCTGACAGAAAATAGACTAAAAAGCAGGATGTCTTTAGCCCATCAAAAATCTGTAAAAGTGTTCTCAAACACTTCTACTCAAACACCACCTACTATTGCAAGTAGGAAGATGCATAGAACTAGTAATGTGTGCATAAGATCTTTTAAGCTATAGAGCATGAAATAAACACTTTTTTTTTTTTGCTACTAATTGCTACTCTTGCTAGTATTTCCATGGCTATGGATAAAGCAATATTAAAAGATTAAAACTATGTCCAGATTGATAATCAGTTGTACAGCTTATGCTACAATGAGGTGGATCATTACAGCAAAATTCTGGGAGATGGAGAACCTGGTGTGTCCAGAGAGACTCTTTGTCCCAGGGAGCTGAGACTGGTCCATGTGAAAAAACTGCTGGGGGTCAGCAGAACAGAGACAAAGGAGAGGATGGAAAATTTAAAAAAAACCCAAAAACAAAAACCTACTTTAGAAAGCTAATTCATCCAAAATAGCTGGAAAAATTACTCTTTGCAAGTGGTGGTCTCCCACTGAGTACAGACTGAGACTAATTAACTAGTTTCAATTAGAATATTCACTTTTGGTAAGTCTGAGTGCAACCGATTCCAGATGTACTGCAGTGAACCTTGGATGTCATCAGAATTTGCATTAATGTCTGCAAAGCTGTGACATTAACCATACAGATGAAGAAACAGCTTTAAAACTGAAATCAATATTTAATTCTGGGACACACACCTGTAATGATCATAATTAGTGCTGCAGGACAGATAGCTTGACCTTCAGTCACTAGCTATCTACAAATGGTGGTAGATAGGCAGGAACAAACTGCTTTGAAGAAAACTAGAGACTTCTGATATTTAGATCGTTTACACTCTACTACATGGAACTTACACTGAAGGTGAATTCATTATTCACATTTCTTCAATGATTACTGCATAAAATCAAAAAGAGGAGGAAAGAAAAAGGCAATTATAACTTACCTTCTCTGAATATTAGGTTTTAATACATATATTTTTATCAGATAAACAATTGTTTGACTTTCACTTTATGACAGAATGTTCCTGACTTGCATAGACTTCTTTAACCAGTGTATTTCCCTAATTACCTTTCAGTTCACTAACACCTCCATCATCCCAAAGCTGGTCCATCTGCTCTTCCTGATGTTACTTGTGAGACAAAGCTGAATAATTTGTTTCAAATAGGACTGCAGGGTAAATGGTTTGTTGGGCTTCTATTAAACTTGAAGGCCAAATCTTAAAATCTCTGAATAAATTTAAACAAAAATAAGCAAGTTCTTATCATTATTTGGTTAGACAGAGCAATTTCAAGACTTGATTAAAAAAAAAAAAAACAAACCTCCCATCACTATCAGTATGTTTTATGCAATATTTACATTTCACTTTTTTTATTGAACAAATACAGACTCTACAGGCTCTAAGATGTTAATGAAAAAAAGAGCAATATTGTTCAGTAACACAGCAAAACTGGATATAGTTTCATATATAAAATAACAGGAAAATCAACGGTTATGTTTCCAGGATAATATATTTTAAAAGGCATAATAAAGCCATAAAAAATTGGCTTGTGTCTCATCTTTTGATATATCCCTTAATTTTAAACAGAAGGTAAGGAAAAAAAGTTAACAGATTTTATTACTATCATATTTCCATAAGTTTTCTTAAAACCCATCTATCCTTGAATAAATTCCCTGCTGTGTTACTCCTGTTGTAGAATGGTGTATTCTTGTACAATAATCAGAATTATTCAGTAGTGAAATATTGGTGAAAGAGTCACTTTCAGTGGCATCTAATTTATATACCTCTGGACAGTTCCCAGTGTATGACAAGACAAGTTCCATTATATGCCAACAGTGTAATTCTTGACAGCTTGCTTTGTTGTGTGAATTTGACTTCTCCTTTGAAGCCTCCTAGCAGGGGACAGGGAAATTGAGAAAAACAAAATGAAAAATATTCCCTTAAATAATAACTTGAAAAAAATTATGTTTGCAAAGGAACTAAATTATACTAGTGTAGGGTAGTGATTGATTCTTAGACTTGTCTTTAGAACAGAACTCTGTTAAGTTATCACTTAGAGATGGCCTCTTGGCTGTCTTGGCCGTGCAGGTAAATTTGGTTCAGATGGAGTTCCTATTCTTCCATAGTGTTCAGGCAGGAAGAGACTAATCTTAGTGACTAGATCAGATTTAGATGCATACTTTATGTAAATAGCTAGATGATATGCAGCCTGCTCCAAAACACTTATATAGCACTCATTTTACTAGTATCCATTTTAATTTCCATCAATAAAGAGGAAATGTGAAATTAATCCTTTTTGTTAGATGGTTAAAGACTTCATAAACAAGAAGGATCAAGAGGCATGATGGTGGGCAGCAAATCCTCAATATCTCAGTCAGGAAAAGAAGCCACTGCTCCAGCCCCAGGGCTGTGGTAGGGGTGGTCAGATCCCATGGGACAGGGATCCAGCAGCAGGAGTCAGTGGGGACACTCTCTGTGTCATGCCACAAAAAAGGAGCATTGCCAAGGGCTACAGAGCTTGCAGAGAGAAGCAGAGTGGAGTATTTGAGAACCAAAGAGTACGTGTTATGGGATATTTACATATGGAAAGGTAAAGATGTTTGGGCTAGGAGAAATTGTGTATCTTGTGTTCACACGTGCCTCCCAAGCTAGTTGTCGAAACTTGTCTACTAATGTGCACATTTCCCAGGAAGACATGTCCCAATCTCCTTGACTGTTTCATTCTTTAATGAGGACTATTCCTCAGCTCTGCAAAAAAGAAATAGAGTTGACCTAATCTGTCTTCCACCTTTCTAGCTGGGGAACAATGTCTATCCTGTTATCTTTCTGCCCTCTATTTCATAGAACTGTTAAAGCTGAAAAAGACCTCAAAGACCATCAAATCCAACCTAGTCCCACTGTGTTCACTACTAAACCATGTCTACAAATAGGACATCTATCTGTTTTATGAACACTTCCATGTGATGAATCCATCACTTTCAGGGGCAGATTGTTCAAATACTTGATAATCTTTTTCATAGAGAAATTTTACAAAATGTTCTATTTAAACCTCTCCTGGTCCAAACTGATGTAATTTCCTCATTCTGTCAGTGCTTTCCTGGAAGAAGAAGCCAACTCCAGCCTCACCCCAACCAACTTTCAGGCAGTTGTAGAGAACAACAATTCTCCCCTAAACCTCCTTTCCCAAGCTATACAACTCCAGCTCCCTCAGGTGCTCCTCATAGGACTTATGCTCCAGAACTTTCACCAGTTTTCTTGACTTCTCTGGACTTGCTCCAGCACCAAAATGCTCTTACTGTGAGAGAGCCTAAATTGAACTCACTATTCAAGGTGTGGCCTCACCAATGTGAAGTAGAGGGGGAAAATCACTGCCCTGGTCCTGCTGGCCTCAATATTTTTGATTAAAGCCCAGAAGCCATTGGCCTTTTTGATCCCCTGGGCACATGCAGGTATATATTCAGCTGCCTGTTGACCAGCACCCCCTGGTATTTTTCCTCTGAGCTGCTTTCCAGCCACTCTGACCCAGCCTGTAGCACTGCTTGGTGTTACTGTGACCCAAGAGCAGGACTTGGCACTTGGCCTTAGTGAACCTCACACGATCAGCTTCAGCCCAACAATTCAGGGGCTTCCGGCCTTCCAGCAAATCAGCACTCCTACTGGACTTGCTGTTGACTGCAAAATTACTGAGGGTGCACTTGATCCTCTCATCCAGCTCATTAATAAAGATATTAAACATAGATGATGTGGACATTGAACTTTGGGGAATCCCATGAAGGAACAGCCCCCCACTGAATTTAATTCCATTCACCAGCAGTCTTTGGGCCAGGCCATCCAACCAACATTTAGCCCAATGAAGAGTGCACCTCTCCAGGCAATGAACAGCCAGTGTCTCCATGAGAATGACTGTAGGAAACAGTGCCAAAAGCTTAGCAAAATCTAGGTAGAGAACATCCACAGGCTTTTCGTCATCTACTAATCATCACCACTCACCCATTTCAGTTTATTATGCAGGACTCCATAGACAGAAATACTATATATATGGGACATATTTTTTGCATTAATCAAATCTTTATATTTTTCTGGAGTTTAATGGTCCCAGTCAGCGTTTATAAGGTTGCATTCAGCTCAGGTGAAGCAAAGGAGAAAATAAGTTTAGTATTAATCTGTGTCACCTAGACTTTGAAGAAGTTCACAGAGTCTTAGAAAAAAAACACTAACAGCATCTACGTCTTTACAGAATTCCTTTTGTGTTATGCTGCTGGACTTTTTTTTTCAGTCACTTAATATACTGTGAATACCCTGACCATGAGCTGCAAGATTGCAAGGGTTTTAAACATGCATTAAATGTTTTAAGCTCTGAACTACTGTGAAGTATCCTTTTAAATGCTAGCAGTGTGAAACACTGTGTAGGAAAGCAAAAGAGCTCAAGGTAAGGGTAGCTACCTTTCTAAAACTAGAAAATACAAGAATTCACAGAGCTGAATCTTGGCTTTAATTTCACCAGGGAGCAAGTTCACAGATTTCCAACCTGACAGTTCACACTGCCAAAACTACCACATGGGCTTTCTGACAAGTATCAAAAAGAAAAAGAGGAAGAGAAAAAAAAAAAATAAAATTTTTAGTTAAGAGGTAGATGTGCCCTTTGACCTGACAGGTTAGCAAAGGAAACTTGAGGTTGCTGTAGTTTCGAAAAACTGGTAATAGAGTTTTTGCTCCCTTACAAAGAATTCCTAAAGAAGTATTGTCTGAGCACAGTAGGAAACACAAAGTAGAAGCATACTTTAAGAGTTATTAGTAAAGAGACATTCAGAAAATATTTTCTTCATAAACAAGCTGTTATGAAGACAGTCAGTTTCACATCTGAGCAAGAAAATTTAAAATGTGCTTCTAGTATGCATAACAATTTGAAAATTGCTTAATTATCCTAAAACCCATGAGAAAATTCAAATCAGTCAAAAGGAAAAACAAAACAGACCAAATGGACAGAACCGTATTAATTTAAATTAAATTTTACATAGAAAAAGAAACAGTGGCTCAGTTCTTACAGGTTATCTTTATATAAATAACTGCAGCACTTGGTTCATTATTTCTGTCTTTAATCTCTACAGTTCTCATGTGCTTCAGCAAACCTGTGTTGCATTCCTTCGCCATGACATTTCCTTGACACATGCCATTAGACAGATTGTGATACTTAGAGCTTGTGCTGAATGCAGAGTGGCTCCATATGATTCTTCTGCCATGCTAGAGGTTTGGGGAGCTGGAGCAGGTGACAGATTTTTATTGCTGGGCGAGGTGAGCACCAGACGTTCATAGGTTTTCATCTTAGTGAGACTTTCAGGCATTCCAAAGACATCCCAGGAACAATCTTGGGTGCACAAAATGTGAGCAGTGACAAGAAGAGGTAACAAAATAAAATGTGACATTAAATATACCCCTAAATTCCTGTGACTTGCAAGTCAGATTTTGCACTGAACACATGGAGTCTTGGCTGCGAAGCCATCTATCTATTAATAAGTATGAAGGAAATACTTTAGTACTCCTTAAGAAAGAGTACCTTGTCTCGAGAACAAGGAATGATCCACAAACCATTAACATGACTGATATGGTGGTATTTGGTTGAAAGTTGGACTTCATGATCTTGGGGATCTTTTTATCTTTTCCAGTCATTATATTCTGTGATACTAAGACTGTACATTGAGTATTAGTACACTAGACCTAATTGTATCTTTCTGTAACCTGATTCACATATAATTTCTGTGTATTTCAATTTAAATATTTAACAATGTAACTTTACACTGTATATTTTCCATGTATATACATGTGCACTATCAAATAAGGGCTGACACCAATGGCTTGAGATCCAACAAGACCAAGTACCAGGTCCTACACTTTGACCACAACAATCTCATGCAGAGCTACAGGCTGAGGGCTTCGAAAGCGGCACAACAGAGAAGGATCTGGGGGTGCTGGGTGACAGTAACTGAACACGTGCCAGCATATGCCCAGGTGGCCAACGAGACCAGTGGCATCCTGCCTGTATCAGCAATAGTGTGACCAGCAGCACCAAGGAAGAGATTGTCCCCCTGTAATTGGCACTGTTGAGGCCACACCTCAAGTGCTGAGTTCAGTTCTGGGCCCCTCAACTCAGGAAGGACATTGAGGGACTGGAGGGAATACAGAGGAGGGCAATGGAGCCTGTGAAGGGTCTGGAGCACAAGTCCTGTGAGAGGTGGCTGAGAGAGCTGGGATTGTTTAGCCTGGAGAAAAAGAGGCTTTTTACTTTCTACAACTGCCTGAAAGGAAGTTGTAGCCAGGTCAACCTCTTGTCCCAGAAAACCAGCTACATGATGAGAAGATATAGCTGGAACAGGGGAGGGTTAGATTGGACATTAGTAGGAATTTATTCACAGAATGCGTGAGTAGACAGTGGAATGGGCTGCCCAAAGAGGTGGTGGAGGCATCTCCCCAGGAGGTGTTTAAGGAAAGACTGAGCATGGCCCTTTGTGCCATGGTCTAATTGACATGGTGGTGTTCGGTCATAGACTGGACTAGACCTCAGAGGTTTATTCCAAACTAATTGAATCTGTGATTATGTGATTCCTTGAAGGGCATTTAAATCTATGGTATATAGAAGGAAACTGACATTCAAATACAAAGTCCTTGGGATCCGAATTAAATTTTATATTGATCTTTCAACAGGGTGAAACATGTCAATGTTTTTTTTCACATGTGTTGTATAACACTTCTGGCTATGGTATGATCTGTGCAATGGTACATGACACTTTTGATCCTATTTTTTAGTCTGTTATCTTGGTTTCCATACCAGAAACTACAATCTGGTAAACTTACTGCTACATATTACAAATTATAATGGAACAGAATTTCTAATTTAATTTTCTACAGGATGCACCATTTACCTAAAAAAAGAATAAATTTGTCATATTCTCTCTGAGCCAAAAACTCTGAATAATAAACTGGATTTAAACCTTTTCTAATATTTCAAAATGGCAACATGATCTTGGTTTGATTTTTTTCTCCCTTTTTTTCTTATTTTATTTTTCTTCTGCAGAAAGCAGCATGGATGCACAGTGTCTGAAATCGTCGCTAAAAGCATAAACTGATTTAGACAATCCAACCAGAAATTTTGCAACTTCTTCTACTTTATTTAGATGAAAAGTAACTTTAGAAAGACAAATAAAGAGTTTATGGCTAGATTTTTATTTTTCCCTAGAAAATCAGAAAACTTTGCATTTGCTTTTTAATGGGAAATTTTTTTCATAAATAATTCCTACAACCAAAATAGATCAGCATTTTAAAACAGAAAATTTAATATAGAATTTTATTTATAAATCTGGAGGATTCTAGAAATGATAGATACAAGATACCTAAATTAATCTTTTCAGAAGAATTCCTGGGGCTTATCTTTTGAAACAGAGAAGAAATAGACAGCATATCACAGACAAAGACCTTGTGCTTCTAGATGTCCTCATTAGTGTATTACATTTTATGTTAAACCTAAGTTTGATGAGGCAAAACCAGTTTCTTTCTACAGACATCTATATAGGAGCCAATTTGGAAAAGGCCAGAGAATTACACTGAGAATTTATTAATTTCGTTTACTTGGCATTTGTTCCTTACATTTAACTGCTATCTAATCCATTCCTAAACGTTATACCTACCTGCTAAAGCTAAGGTTCTAGGGGAAGCAGGTTCAAGGCCAACCAATGTTCTTGCTTAACCTTGTATGCTGTACAGCAATACAACAGTACAGGTAAGTGGGTAGCTGGGACATCTGCTCTGAGGAATACATCATAGTAGAAACCACCTCAGCATATCTTTCAATTCATATTTCAGCTTCTTTTATTTTTCATTCATACAGTGTTGCAGATGCCAAACAAACTTATTCTTAAGAGACAGAATAAGCAAAATGTAACATTAACTCACTGCCAAACTGAAAGATTTATAAAACATTTGATGGAGAGACGGTGGAGCAAATGTATTTACATTGAGGGAGTTATCACAAAACACAGGACTGTGGGCATGGAATTTGAAGATCTTACTAAGTGTTATAAAGGTCATGTTATCAGTGTCTTCATGAACATTTGCAAAGACATGCCCGGGTAAGGTATCTGTCTTAATCAGACAGTGGAACTACTTTACACCCACTGTTGTCATCAAGCTTAATGACAAGCAATGTTAATCAAGTATGTTTTGGCAGATGGGGGCCAACAATATGATCTGATATGTGGAAGATATGTGGAGAGACGAAACTGGATATTCTTATACTGAAGAAACCTCTCATGTAACTTTTACTCACAGCTATATTACTGGTATAAACTTATAACTGCCTATGGAGAATTCAGATAGTACAGTGTTGAAAACCCTGTGGCAACAAGAAAATTGATACTTTTTTCTTGAGGAAAGGATTTGTATGGCATGCAATAAATATGCACTGAACAAGAGAAAAAGAACATACTCAATAGCAATTCATTATTTCAAGTGTTGTTAACTCATTGAATCAGCTATAAGACCTTTAGCAAAAAAGAAACATTTTGTTTTCCAAGAAGAAATATGAGAATTAAAAACAATCTTAATTCTGTCAGCCTTAATCTTCTTGAGTTAGATTTTAGAGCCTAATAATGTTCTCAAACTTACCATTATGTTATATATAAAATGTAGGATGGGATTAGATGGTGCAATTTCCTAACAATCACTTTGCAGATTGCACACAATAAAGGATTTCTAAATATTTTATTATTCTTTAACAATCTAAGCACAGTATAAACTTGGTTTTCATATTGATTCTTGGCAATTTAATATTTCAGTTAATAATGAATGTGACAGGCTTAAAATATTCATGCATTAATACAACGGGAAATATTAATGCATTGGCCTATCTGACCAATGCATTGAAACATTAAAGATAAAGTTGAAATTTCGTAATGGATACTTGCAAACTTTATTCTATTGTATGAAGTATGTAAGAAACAACAGAAAAATTCAGGTTTTGCATGTCAGAATTAAACAAAACTTGGACTTTATAATTTAAATGATCAATTGAATTGTTTTTGATATTTTATATATTAGTGATATAAAAATTGATCATGAATATCAGTTCTGATGTCCTCTTTTCAGTTTAAAATTTGATATTTAACTTTTAGTAAGATTCATCTGAACGTATATGTAAAATAGAATTCCATATCTGCATTAGAAATATATGATGAAATTTCAAAGCAATCTGAGCAAATTAAAATATGTAGATAGATTATTATGAAGTTCTCTATTTATAGATTAATTGCCAAAATAAATAAATAAATACATAAAAAATAAACAAATATAATACATTAACAGTATTATGAGTGTCTCTGCTGAATTTTTTAGGTTTTTTGTAAAGTTATGTCATATTAGTTACTGGTAGCAATATTAAGCATGTCTTAAAATGTCTGCTGACTAGAAATGGTCTTCTGAATTGCATTTGGTCTTCATCATTTACTAAATACAAACATTTCAGCTTTGCTTGTTTGTTTGTTTGTTTGTTTTAAAGAAGTAAGAAACTGTTAGACAAGAATAGTTAGTTAGGTTTTTACTTTTTTTAGCTGATATGTGTTTCAATGTAATATGTTCACCTCAAAAACATGCAATACTTGCATAACTGAGCAGTTTTTCACACCCAAATCCCCACTGATGCCTGTGGCTGAAGAAGTGCAAGAATTTAAATACTATGTATCCTACAGAAGTCCATCTCAGGCAGTCAGGTGTAATTTCTCCATGTTTCACTCAGTTTTGGAACTGCTTGTATAGCAACAAAATATCAGTCATAGTATTTAAATTTATTTGAGCTTTATTACTCCTGACCAGGGCTTTCAGAATATTACATAATCTAGTTAGATCTACCTATTTATTGGATTTAGCTAGATGCATCTTTTGAAGGTTTCTGAGATGAAGGAAGAAAGTGGGATTTGGAAAAATGAAAAGAAAAAGGATTTCTGCATCCACATGTAATTTCCTAATGGAAAAATAGAAAAATGTTGAATACAAGGAGCAAAGTTGTAAAAAGATAAGGCACTATATCAAATATATCAAGAATTGCAGGCCAATATAATTTTTAAAATAATACATATTTCCAAGGTTACCAAACATTTTTCTTGTTTAATTTTACATGAAACCATACAGTTTCAAAGGCCACATTGGTCACTGATACACGTTGTGAGAGAACCATGGAAGATGAAGAATCCTTCCCTGTTCAGCTATTTGTCAGAAGTGACATATTTGCTGACATTTGCTACTGGAGCTTGGTTTTTTCCATACTATCATCTCATGGTACTGGCCCTAAATAAAGTCATATACACTATGCAACTCTCTATGAAACCTCCTGCATACTGAGCAGCTTAAAATTCTTTTGTGCTGATGAAGGTGCAATGGTTCAATATCTGTCTTTATTGCTTGTTCAGGTCTTGGAAACAGGACTTATTTTATTCTGATGGTTATTCTGATCGCTCTTTTCATTGCGACTGAATGTTAGCACAGAAAAAAATTCTCAAAAGCAAATAGAAATCACACCTGCTTTATTTTGTAAAGATTCTTTCCTATGTTAGCTAACAGCTAAGAGGATGTATGTACAGTTTGATCCAAGACCTTCATTTTAGATATTGCTATCATCAAAGGGGATCATGGTGTGATGATGTGTGCAACCTTACATTTGAAACTCTCCATGTGATGTTTACATATTCAAACAGTTGTAATAGAGTTTTCTATCATCCAAAACCTGAGAACATGAGATCTGCATTAATACTTTTAATACATATTTATTGACTGTTCAATAAATAACTTTATTGATACTTTTATATATCTACTTTTAATATTGATTTATTGACTGTTCATTAAATAACTTTAAAAATGCTAGCAGCCTTTTTCTGGAACACAAAAGAAGCTGTCAATGACCATGCAAGCACCTAACCCTAATCAATATTCTGTTGTTAAAGAAATATTTTCATTTCCTGGGGTAGGCAAGATATGTGTCTTTTGAATCATACAAATGTGTAAATTTATAACTTCATGTGCTAGATCAGTGAGAATAATGCATGGTTTTCATTGTCTTTGTGCTATTCAGATGATAGGGGCTCTCCACTCTTCTATTGTTTAACCCAGCACTGATTCCCAGCCCCAGCATGTTGAGAAGTACTCTGCTATTTCATTATATGGAACAGTTTTTAAATATTGACTTCCTAATTAAAACACAAAGTTTTCTAAATACCAAATCCTTATGTCCTTATTCCCAAAAAATATAGTGCCATCAATCACAGAATTTCTGACAGATGCTTTCTGTGGTGGGATACTTTTTCTATACATCAACAATTACATTGTTCAGAAGAACTTAGCAGAGATTCCTGTTGCATTATACAATTGACTCCAACATAGCTTCAAATGTGGTACACTTAGAGCATTTTACAAATGTAACACTATATGAAGTTCATTGTAATTTTCCAGCCTTAGCTAGATGTGAATGACAATTTTGCACAGGCAATAATGCTCTTCATAGAAAGGATTATATGTCTGCATAAATCTTTGTAAAAGCCCATTAGTGGTATTTTCAGGAATAATCTAAGTAGAAAAGCATCTGACTATGTGGAAGTATTAGTCCAGTTATGTCTAAAAATTATTCTATTGATCATGAGCCAAAATTGAGCAACACAATGATAATGCCACCACATTTGGATGAGAATTTTTTTCTTGGCAGGCTATCCAAGAGTTTGTGGAAATATAGTCATTAATCCCATTTAATCTTGCTGATGTCATAAACATGCTAAATTCTTTTTCACCTTATTTTTAATGAGAATAAGGAAAGAGAACAGTGAGACACGCAATTCTAGACATGGAGTAATTATTTTCTGGAATATTGTGATATAGGTCTTTATGGGAAACTTTAATACATAAAGTTTATCCTGAAGTAAAAAATTTTGGGAACCTCACTTCAACAGTTTGGCTGTTTTAAACAGTAAAGAAGAAAGAGGGCAGGAACTATTTAATATGTGATATATCTTTAGAAATTATCTCCATAAAATCATCAACATCAGAGGAATTGTTACCTCTTATCTGTGTCAACATCATGAGGCAGTCTGGCAGGAGACCAAATAATTAAGAGGGCTGTATACTTCAAATAAGTCAGTGATAAATTGAAGATATCAAATAATGTGATGTGAAGATATCAAATAATTAGTATGATTGTAGTCACTACATTGTAATCGATGTTCTCTACAGTGGAATTTATTAGTCAGAACAGGTCTCTTCCAGAGAAGACTTCTTTGGAGACTCTTATTTGAGGGAGTTTTCTATGACTATGGTAAAGGGATCCAAAATAATCAATGAGGCTGAATCAAACAAAGAGATTTCTGGAACACTTGAGGGTATTTCTGGCATAACAAAATCACAGTAAGACACTGGAGACTACCTATTCCACATTCCTGATCTGTGCAGGACAGTCTCCAGTTCTAGACCAGTGAGCTATGGCTTTGTCCAGATAAATGTTAAAGTCTCCAAGAATGGACATCCACAGCCTTTTTGAGAAATCTCAGTACACTGCACTAACTTACAAGTGAGGACTATTCTCTTAATGTCCAGTCGAAGCTTCCTGAGATCCTATGTGACTCTTACCCCTTGTGGTATTTCCTGTGACAACTGAGAAGAGTCTGTCTGCCCTGGAGCAGCCTTCAGGTAACCATAGGCTGCTGTTGAATCATGAATTAGACACTGCACAGCTGAGCTAATAAACCTCATGATACCTTAACCCTTCCCCATAGCTCACACCCCCCACCCAGAAGAGTAGCCTTGTCTCCATTTTCCCACAGACCTCTGGGGATTCAAAACTGGCCTCAACATTCAATGTTCAGCCTTACTAGCTCTGAGCAGAGAGAGGCGATAACTTCACTGCACCTGTCAGTCATGCTGCTTCTGTTGTAGCTTAGTGTGAGGTTTTGCTTGTATGCTGTGGAAGGGTATTGTTGAATACAAATTCAGCTTGCCTTCACTGGAATCCCCAGGTCGTTTCCAGCAAGACTGCTGCCCTGCCAATCACTTTCCTGTTTGCACTGATTCCCTGAGTTCTGCATTGTGTTTGAAGTGAGCTTGAGGATACGGACAGCAGTAACTGTACCAATGTCTGCCACTTACAGGGGGGAGATATTTTCAGGCCCTTTAGATGGTATCTGAATATAATTCCATATCTTCCTAAAAAGCTTAATAATTAATTTTCTGTGAATAGGATAACCTAATTTATTCAGAGTCTAAGATCATAGTTTTGACTGAAGCAATATATGTAAAGATAAATATCAAAGATTGTTCATTTCTTTTATACCAGTGATTTAGATTGAGTAATACAGAGAACATTACTTTAATTTAAAAGCAGCAGCAACCAGCAACAGAAGTTGATTTTGTAAGGGCAATAAGTACTATCATTTTTCATACTAATCCTCTCTCATGAAGGCTCAACAATAAACAAATGAAAAGAAAAATATATATGGTCACAGTCTGGACATCTCCTCTTACACAGGTAAAGATCAGTTCTTTAAAAAGGAGCCCCATGAACACTTTTTCTGTGAAATGTAAGATATTTTATGCAGCTCTTTTCAGACTTTCAGCAGGAAAAAGTTAATTTTAAAAAGTGATGTTAATTTAAAGTCACTATTTAAAAATCATAGGTGTCCAGCTCACTAGAGCCATATTTTGTAAACCACACTTTGTAAACACTACAGTAATTAAAACCCCCCCACACATATACATTTCAATCAAGTAAATATTTTTATAATTGAAATATTAGTATTTATGGTTATTTCACTCAAAATAATCAATATTTTCATAAACAGAAATTAAATTATTTATCAAAAATTTAGTTTCCCAAACATCCAAATTATATAATTTTTTGTAATTTTTCCCTTAGAAGCAATTAACTTGCTTCTAAAATAATAATTCATATTAATAAAATTCATACTAATAATTCATATTATAGCATATATTTTTCTTTTTAAAAATGTACACAGAGAATAAATTATATTTACATTCTGACTTCTCAAAATACATTTCTTCTTCTTTAAATCAAGCACATTGTACACTACACATATGTTACAACAATATCTTAAAAATTATAAAATTTTTTGTATGAATATCTCTATTACAGTGCTATAAGAAACATTTTGCTAAAACAAGAAAATATTAAAAAATAAGGTGCTATCTGAACTCCAAAGATTTATCTTTGTATTACAGAATTTTAAGCTGCAACCAGGAATTAAACATATATATGTTTAATATATATGAATGTATATATGTGATATTAATATAAAAATAAATAAATTATGTGGAAAGCAATGCAACAGTAAATGTAGCAGAATGGAGTCCTTCCTCTAACTTGCCTTCACTTATCAGAACTAAGCTCTCCTAATGACAAAGTTCAAGGGAATTGCTTCTTGCAGCTAATTCCAGGTCAGAGATCCATATATTATGGCTGTATTACAGTATAGCACTATGCCTTTATTTAGCTCTTGTTATCCAGCTTTCCATCTGTTCCTTTTTTTTTTCCTTATGCTTTCTTGGATTCTCTGATGGGATTTCAAAGAAAGTAGATTCATTGCTCCTCAAGGACAGAATTTACATGTTACTTTATTGATGAACAATTTAAGAGTCTGGTTGGGTGCCACTGGGTATCAATTACAATTCTTGCAAGGACCTGGCATGAATTTACTCACGATTAATGAGATGTCAGCAAACTTGAAAGAAATGCATTGATGTCCAATAGCAAAGTAATCAGACCCTCACAAGGCCAGGTAATATGAACATCTTTCAGAGAGGTTTCATCTATCTTAAATGTCATGGATAGAATCAGTACACCACACAAAGGGAAAGGATTGTGCAAGATAGAAGTATAATACTGGGACCATCCAAATGCTAAATTAAATGAAAATACAGTGAAACTATGAAAGCATAACTTTTGAGATATGCCTTTGTAGTTGTGTGTGTATAGGCATATATATATACATATACATATATACATGTGTGTGTGTATGTGTGTATAAATATATATACACATAGATATACACAATCTGTATAAACCTGAATCTAAAATTGTCAACTTCTAATAATTTTGCTCACTTTTTTTTCTGGATTAAGCAGAAGAGAAGTTTTAAATGTCCAGGTTTTGCATTTTTCACCCTGTTGTTTATGGCTTTTCCTTTCTCTGGCAGAAGTCTAGTGCTGAGAGTTAAGTACCTGGGTTTCATAGGGTACTTCTGAGGATGGAAAACAAAAATAAGTCAAGCAACATGAAAATTTTGACAACAATTATTACAAAATTTCAAATGCAAGTCTGTTTATTGAAATTCTACTTCTCTAAGACTGTAAACCTGTGACTTTGGGCTTTGGAAATAATATTATGTACAAATGTCAGAACTCATTTTCTAGAAGCCACTCATAAATTTTGTATTATCAGATTTTAAGTAATACAGCAGTGGTAATGATATGTGAGTTTAAATGCCACCTAGGATTAAAACTAGGCTATTAAACTCTCTTCAACCCAAGAAAATCTGGTCTAAGTAACCTTATCAGAGACATCTGCATGGCATTCTCCCACTTCATGACTCTGAGGGATCAGAAGATTCAAGTCACCAGGTTTCTAACTTACTGTAAACTATAACAATGGGAAATGAAGCACTGACGTTCATCTGATTTCAGCTGTTTGATCAAACTCAACTGAGAAAAATTTTGCAAATGTTAGGAGCCAGACACCAGAAACACGTGCACTGCTACAGCAGGTACATTATCAGTGTGGAAGTATTACTGCTCTGACACTCCTACAAATAGAGAAGCTTGAGCTAACTGTTACCTGCTGTGAGCAGATGAGGGAGATTCTACATTACTTAATGATTACAATTATTTTTTACTTAATTATAGTCACAATCATATTCATATAATTGAAACTCCTTTCTCAGAGAGAGCTTTTTAGTTGCACTTAAGTGAACTAGCTGAAAGTGTTGCGTTGTTTAAAAAACTGCTTGGAAACATTAATCTAAAAAATATTGCTCAGTCCTAGAAAAATTGCTAAACAAAGCTGATGGAACAAAAGTGCCCAAATAATTAAATCCATCCACATACATTCTTAAAATAAAAGTCCAAATATATTCGATATAATAAAATTTCTCTATGGGCAATGGTAATAGGAATATTAAATTGAGAATGTTATTGAAGTGTTTACAAAAATGAGGGGCAGTTTAGAAACCAAGGCAGTATTTCTGCATTGCTACCATTCAAATGCTGCCAAAGTACCCATATGTCTAAAACTGAGAATAAATAATGGTGCACGAAAATTTCCTTATGAACTACAGCTTTCAGTTTCCTGCACTTAAGGTAGAACTAAGGAGGAGATTCTTTGCATTTGTTGGAGCATCAGCTTAAAATGGGTTCTCCAAACTTCTTTATCTGCATGATAGAATTTAAAAAATCAAATATGCAATTGACTAGACTAGAGTATGTGTCGCATTGTGGAGCATCATGTAAAAATTCTTTGATATATAGTATTCCTATAATGAAATTTTAACTAACTCACTGCCCGAGGATAATAAAGAGAATATGATAGTAATTCAGATAAGATTTTACTAGCAAACAATTTTTGATGACATATTAAATTAAACATCCTAAATAAGGATTTGATTGCTCTTAAATTAACATTTCTATTTAATTTATAATAATTTGATACAATTAAGATACATGCTTGACAATTTAAATATATGTCTACTGTTGTATAGATGCAACTAAATAAATAGAAGTTTATATAACAAATTGCTGGTTAGTTATATTTGGATAATAAAACCAGAAAAATATAACTTTTGGGATTAAGATGAACATGTTTTATTTGCTTCCAAAAATGTACACTGAGCAAAATATTTCACATAAGCACTTCAAAAATTTAGAAGTTGGTCATTGTGATGCATGCACTTGACACCTTGAACAAATTAACCATACATTCGTGCAGTTTCCAAAGGGGGTAAAGGCCTGGGCTGTAGCTCCCAGCTGTTCCTCCTCTAAGAAACCCCCAAAGGAACAGAGTGACTCACAGTTTTTCTGACTCACTTGTCAAGGACCAAAGAAAATTGTGGGAACAAGGAGTCTCACGCTTACCTTTTCCACTCTATATATTTTTACCACAAGCCAATCACTTTTCCAGAAACATAGCAGCTACATCAGGAATTTAGAAAACAGGGGGATCCTTTCTGGATCTCGATGTATTGTTGTGTGGATTTATTTTATAGGTGTTAGGATAGCATTTATTGTAAACTGTAATTTTAGCTTAGCTGGTTAGAGAGTGAGTAAGCTGGGCCCCCTGTCCTTATCAGAAGTTGATAAGGGTTTCCAAGACAACCCAGAATTTCGCCCAGATTGGTCCCCCCCACCCTGAGATCATCCCCTTCCCATCCTTGGNTCCCACGAGAGGCGAAAAAAGCCTCTCCTTCTGATCACGGCCTTACAGCAGAGAAAGATCAGTGCTGCAGAAGACCCACACAAAGGTACTGTTGTAACGCAGCCAGGGCTGCTGGGTGCACAGCCAGGCAGGGCTGCACCAGAGACAGAGCTGTGAACGACAACATCTCATGATTCAGTAGGAGAGTCTCCCTTACACTTTTATGTATCCAGTCTCTGTGTTATTCATTCTACCTTGATTCTCAGTCAATTTTCCTTTGTGTGTTTTTTTCACGCAGTAAGTGATAGAGTAAACCTTGCCATTTAGCTTGGTTAAATGGCGCTTCAAATTTATCAAATTAAAACCACTTTTGCTAATACCTTTGACAGTGATTCTTTGAATGACTTAAATCTCTCTTGAGCTACAGTCATGGATTGAGACTGAAAAACTCCAGAGAAATGCAAAATATTTAATTTGAAAAAAAAAATCAAATTATTTCTATACTGTCTCTTTCTCAGGTATTACTGATAACAAAACTGATGCTACCTTAGCTGCACTTTCTTTTCTATTATGGTCAGCTAAGGCCTGACAGACCAGTAGGGACTTTCTTTTCATGGCCATCCCAAATTTCAGCTCAAAAGGGAGCAAATCTTGACTCTATGCAGACTCCTGCTGTTTGGGTGAGCATTTACAAAATTCTCTTATCTTCAAATAATATTTCACCAAATTGTCTGATATGCTAGCTACAACCATGGAGAATGAGTACAATACCATCCCAAATTTTGCCATTTAATACCTAACTTAAAATCCTCCCAAGGAGACAACCAATTCCCTCTGAATCAAAACATGCTTGGCATGCATTTCCTTAATTAAAATATTGATTTTTTTAAATCTCCATTACTTATTGTCTCTATGGACATGTAAAAAGGCAATGAAATATAATGTGCTTGCACTTGTTTGAAAGAAGAAAAAACATCAGCAGCACATTGCAAAGTTATTGTCAATGCAACTGAGATAGCCAGCAACTGTGGGGAAAGGGGGTAAGGGCACAAAGATGTTTGAGCAAGAATTACTTCTTCTTGTGGAGAGAATTAAGGGAAATAGCTGAGAAAACTATAAATGAAGAACAACAAAAACCCTGAAACCTTCTCTTGTCCACATGTTTCCAGGAATCATGAGCAGAATATATATGGTTTTATCACAGGAATTAATTACTCTAATGGACCCAATAGGAAGCAGTAAAAAACCTCATGATATCAGTGATATTGCTTTGGTTTTTTTTATTGAATTTCACACTCTGAGCACAAAGCATAAAGATAAAAAATGTATCTTCTGAAATATACAGGGCTCAAGAAGAGCAGCAGTCATATGGATAATTGGTGCTGTTAATATGTATGCTACGGATCCTGCTTTCTGCTCCTCTAGAAACATTGAAAAATAAAGCTAATTTTGGGCATTTGAGTGCATTGCTACCAGTGCATTCAGTTAAAAAAATAATCATTTCCTCTTCTGTGCTGCCTCACTGAATGCCTGATTAAAAACCATTAATGTTCCCCTCCCTCCATGCAAGCCTAGTCAGCTCATGCCTAAAGAGAGAGATAACCAGAGGAAGAGGACATTTCATAGTGGTACAGTAGAGAGAAGGTACTTGTAATAAATCACATGTATAAAACTTCTATTTTTAACGTTGTTAGTTATAATCAGTAACCAGTTCTACTAGCCTTGAACTTAGAAATTCCTTATCTCACACACACACCCAAACACACACACACACACACACGCACATGCACATGCACACTTCCTGTAGATGCACATTTTCACAGTCCTTGAGGCTGCAGAGAACATTTTCACATCTGAAAACACAGTAGGAATGAGAGTGTTGCCAGCTGTCTTTGACCTCAGGGTCTCTCTTTCTGCTGCTAGCTTATGAATAGATCTCCTCCACCTGAAGATTTGTACTTATACAGCTTTGAGGGCTTATTACCCCTCTGTTCTGTTTGTAGTTTCAATAACTGATACATCATGGCATATCTTATGTAAGCAGGAAAAGTAGTGAGACAGAAGTAACCTCACAAACAAAACGTATCTTAAAACAGTTAAAATCTATTCAGGATTTTCAGAGAAAGATAGGAAGAAGAAAAAGCAGAAGAAAACAAACTTAGTGGTCCTAGTAAAAAATATTTGCTTCTTATCAACATTTCCTGATTCAAGAAAAAGGAGCAGCATGTTTATTCTTAAAGTCTGACTAATACTCAAAAATCTCTTGTAAGAAATGCATCTTTATTTATATTTCCCCAGATAATTAGGGAACAATACAGATAATCCAGGTTGTTTCCCAGGGCACATGCACTAAGAAAAGACATTTATTACAAGGTAGGAGTCAGCATTCCTTATCAGCAAGACCTAGAAAGGACAGAAGAGCAAAGAGAGTCTAGAGCATCTCTTTTGGCAGGAAATTTTTAAAATTGTCTCATGTTCCCTTCCAATAGAATTTCTGCTGTTGTGTCACACTTTTATCTCTGGGACTTGTTCAAACACAGAGAGAGAGAGAGAGAGAATAAATATAAATTTAAATCATCTGTTTTTTCACCTCATACTTGAAGAAAATATCTTTTTCTGTAATTTAAAATGCTTCTATGCAACAACTTTGACAGTACTGGATTTACAGTTGGACTTGGTGATCTTAAGCACCTTTTTCAGCCTAAGTGATTCTATGATTCTGTGCACCTAGTAGTCATGAATGTCTGGGCACTGTGCATGTAACATTACCAAAAATATTGAGGATGTAAGTGATGGAACACAGAATTTGTACTTTAATAGATGCTCCACAACTTTGAATTTGAAAGACTTGCCTTGATATGAAATGTCTTTCAGAGAACTACAATAAACACCAGCAGCTGGTCTCACAGCAAATCTTTCTTGCAGTTAGTTGATAAATCTTAACACCTATATCCTCTTTTTCTACTTCCTTATTGAGTTTTAGAGATGAAGTGTGAACTGAAGTTAAGAAATTCTATCCTTCATGTAACTGTAATAAACCAATAACTTCTTGAGTATTTCTAAATAAATAAAATTATATTAGTTATTACCAATAACTATTAATTTACCTGTTTAAAATTATCTGGGTGTTCAATCATGAAAATATTACTTTTCTTGGTTTAGTTTGGGCAAATGACTTGGAAAGAACTTAATGGTATAAGAAATTTTGCCTTTGATAATCCTTTATGGGCAAAAAGTTCTTATCAGCTTTCCCATCATGTCATCAACTTATATTTTCCTTCTACTGTGCTGGTGTGTTGATTATTTTCTGTGTTTAGGTTTTGATTTGGGCTGCAAGAGATTTGAATTACTGAAAACATTTTTTTCAATCAATTTTATATCTTGATAAATGACTTATCAAATGCAGAATTTCTTCACGAGCATGTGACTTTCCATGTAACTTTTTATTTTCAGGACTACAGTTTTCATTTAAGTGTGACTGGTTATTTCCTGGCTTTTATCCTTTGGGTGGAACTGGGGAAGTTTTTCAGTATTTCTCTCCAGACTGTCCAGCTTCTTGGGTAACCTCTGTTGTCATTCTGCCAAAACTGAACATCATTGTTGCCTTAATGTATCCTGCTCTCTTCCTAGGGTGTACTATTGCTACCTTGGTATTTTCTTATGGAGCTTGGATTTGCTATGGCCTTCTGAAGGATTTCTGTGATATGTGATTAAAATATTCTGTTACTTTTTCTGGTACAAATTGTTGGCTAGAATGTTGGAGAAAAGGATTTTGGCCATGCTTTCTGCTCCTGTAGTCCTGTACCAAATCAAGATGGCCTAATTCAATGAGATTTCCCCTAAATTTAAAGATTCACAAACAAACAAACAAAGAAAAAAACCCCTTGCATGTCAGGATTTAAAATCATAAATTGAATGCTGAGCAGATACTGTCTTAACAGCTGTGAGAAGGAAGGAGAGGGAAGCTCCAGTAAATAAGGAATTAAGATATTTCAGGCAGGCTCACATAAAGGGAGTGCATTTGAAACATATGTAAATTGTGAGGGGAAAAAAAGATTTATTTACTGTTATGATATTCAGTAGGAAAATTACACACATTCCTTTGCAAAAATATCAGCCATCCCACTTCCCTAATGCATATGCATTATGTACCTTAAATAAACAACCATCTGATCCAACCATCTGAATGTGATTTAGCCCAAATAGACTTTCTAGGCACTCTGGCACATATTTTCTGCTATGTTTGATAGAATTTGAGATGACTGTTCTTTTGGCAGTGACTTTTAATTTGAATCTGTCTACCACAGCCATGCTGTTCCATAATCATTGTATCTTTACAAGCCTACTAGGTATTCTTATTTCCATCTTTGAATAAAATGAAGGAAAAACATAACCTCTGAAATATTAGCATGTCTCTTCATGTTTTTATCATCTACATTATTACTGTACTTTAATTACCAGCCTGAGAACAAAGGGAATTTTTCACATTGGGAGAACAGAAGCTACATATTTAAGACAGGAGATACAGGAGAATATAACTGGAAAACATCACAATACACTTATTATTTTTAACACTCTCCCCTGTCCAGGCTGAAACTTTCTTTTCTGAGGTGAAAAGATTATTTAAAAAAGCATAATATTTGTTTATTTTCTTCTCTCATTTTTATTGTACCAATAAAATAGCAATTGCATTATTGCTTTTGAGAATGTGCATGTGTAATGCTTCTAAGACTCTGGAAATAAATTTTCCAATAACTCATTTACAGAAGTTGAATATCACGTCCAAGTCAAAGTCAATTGGTTCTCAAAAACACCATATATTAAGGGTAATATTCTGGAAAAGCTTTTATGAAGTTTGTTGGATCAATTTTGTACCATTTAAAAACTTAATTTCAGAGACCAGATGCTCAGTTGTTTTTCTAAATGATCCGAAATGTCACTTTTGAAAAGCTTGTTCTTAATACTCAGTATATTATAAAAAGAAATTAAAAAATAGTTTAAAAAATGTACTTCAGACTCATTTACCACCCAGTAAATGCACACTTTCATTACCTTTTAGAAACTATTACACTCTAAACTAATCCAGGCCAGTACATCTGATTTCCTGCTTCTGGCTCTGAATCCTTACCGTGGAATACTTTGAGTTTATGAGAATCATTGACTCATCAGTGAGATTTGCTGTAAGAAGGTTGATAGTGTGTATCTACCGGTCTTAGTGGCATAAATCATTGCATCCTGAATGGTAGAATTAATCCAGGAAGCTCTTTTGGAGTGCAAGGCAAGACTACAAGACCTAGGACAGATGTCACATTCAGCTCTGTTAAAATAATTACATGCTGTTTTTTAGGCTCAGGAAATTTTGAAGATTGATCACATTCTGAGGAATATTGCTACAGATTTTGTGAATGTTACCACAAAGGAAGTATTTGAATAATATTTGTGTAGGAAGTTTTTTAGGAGGTGTTTATGAGTCTTGAGGGAATAACCATATAGCATGGTTTATTACAAGACTGATATTGATATTTCTATTCCCAAGTGCTGGTCATGTTAGAGAAACAGACTGCTGTACACTGTGGTTTAACTTTTCAACTTGACACTACTTTAGAAAGAGTAAGTAAGTATACTTAGGGCAGAAATAAATTCCAGAAAGATTTCAAGATCAAGACACTCTAGGAAATAGTATTATAAAATTTCCCTATCTCAAACAGAATTCAATAAAGCAGAGAAAGAAAAGGCTGGTAGGGGAATTATGTCTAAGAGCACAGTGTCAGCTTAGTTTTTCATCACCTGATTCAGGTCATGAGCCAGAGCATACTACTCTGCCTTGCTGATGTAAAGAGCAGTTGAATAAAGTATATTATCTAATGTCTTAATAGAATATAAACTTTTGTAATCATCTGACAAACTGAATGTTGAATGCCATCTGTATTTTGGAAACCTTTGCATGAAAAATGGTTGGGCAACATTTTCCACCTTCTCTTTAATGATTCCTTATACATTATCTAAGAGCAAATGAAAATGTTTTGATTATTTTGTTTACAATATTAAAAAGTTCTCCTATGTCCTTTTCTCTTTCAGTAACAGCTTCTTGCCTGCTTTTGGATGTCATAGGCAAGGACTTTGTTGATGGAGTGATTAAATGATATGCAGTTTGTCCTTAGCACTGAGGGTGATAATTACACAGAGAACAGCTTCTAAGGAATAAGAATGTTCTCATGGAAGAGGTCTCAGAATAAAAACATCAGCTATGTGTTACTCTCAGTAGCACTGGGCCTTTCTTCATTACTGCCCCATCACTCTTCTGAAATTGATCCCATTTCATCCACTTTAATGAAGTTTAACAAAAAATGTTGCTGAAGAATTTCAATGTCGCATTCTCTTTCAGTAGGAGACTTTCTTCAGAGCACTGAAAATAGCACCTTCTGTCCAATAAAGTAAGCAAAGTGAAACTCCTAGAAAAGGTAAAGTTCTAAAGTTTTCTTTTATTAACCAGAATGTTTACAAAGATTTTTTAAAGTTAATTTTCTTTCACAATAAAAGATTATTTATTCTACTTAGTAAATCTAAGAATGTATGTAATGCTGTATGGTACAAAATTACATTTATGGCTCAATCACATAATTTGTTGAACACGTAATATTTTATCTTTTCCTGTCTTGATTATGTTTGCTGTAGTAGAGGTAATGTCTGGAAGAAAAAATGTAAGAAAACATCAAAATCTTGAGGTAACGTCCTTGCAAAGTCAGAAGAGGGGAAAGGCGCCAAAGATTTACCTTATTTTCTCAAATAATAATGTGTTCTATAATGTCATCTACCAAACATTTGCCTCTGAACAAGCTGTTAGTGTGAAAGTTTCTTTCAGATAGAAACCCAATATCTTCATGAACCACAGCCCAGACTACAGAATGACAAATTATTCAATGCAGTGCAAATACAACAATGCTCAAAGCAAAATCCCTTTAGTAGTTCCCAGTGTTATTCACCTTGTCTGCTGGAGTACCATATTCTGGAGAAACAACAACATTCAATGCATCTGTTAAATCATATGCCAATACTAACTATCTCCAGCAAAATTACTGATACACTACTCATATGATAATAGCCTTATAATGTCCACATATTTTTATACCATAAATGAGAAAACTGAGAATTTGGAATTAATGTGTAATTTCTGAACTCATAAACACATGCTAATGAACTGAAGAACCCCATAAATCATGTAAGCAATGTACAGTTTCTCATGCTATATATAATCCCTTCCTTTAGGAATCCTTAATTTTGTTTAGCAAGAACAATACTATTTTTTGCAGAGAAAAAGAGGGACAAAATAATTTTTTGTCAGTTTCAAGTCATTCTTTTTTTGTTTGGTTGTTTTGTTTTGTTTTGTTTCCCCATATCATTCTTAAAACCCTAGTACTGGGCTAGGATACTTTATAAAGATACAAGATTTTGAAAACAAGAAACAAGAAACTTTGTCAAAATATTTAAATAGTTAAGAAGGCAATAACATGCTTATCCTAGAAAATCTTGGTTTATGTACTATCTGGCTGGTGAGGAAAATTTTCCATCCCAAATACTCTCATGCTGATTCTTCATTGTCTATATTGAGCTATAGAGGAAGAGAGCGGAAGAGAGAGGAGAGGAGAGGAGAGGAGAGAGAGGAGAG
>WEIU01006872.1:43807-106409 GCA_013389925.1 Aegithalos caudatus
TTGGGATAGCAGTATTTGCACAAATACAGTTTAAGCATCTACAAATCATTTTACACCAGAAATCCACCACAGAATTGATATAAAACAGAACAAACGAGCCTGAGTAAACACAGAAATACACATAAAGCATGATCTTCCCTCCCTGGCCTTGCTGAATATTTCCTTTACTGTTTGGAAATATGTTAAGTGTATTTCTCCCCTCCTACTGCAAAAACTGGCTCATGAGATTTCGCAGTAATGACAACTACCTTGGAAAGAAAACAGTGGCATTATTTTATAAAACTAAAATCACTGTTCATGACAAAGAAATAGTGCATGTCTTGCAGTCCCAGCAACAACCACAATCAGCACTGTGCAGTTAGGTGCATTTGCCTGGCCACATAAAAATTTTAATTCCACTAGAAGGTATAAAATACAGTTTAGACATGAAATGGTTAAACTGTGATAGAAGTTCTTTGTACATGCACTTGTCCTGAGAAGTACACACAGGTATGACTAGCTTAGCTTGACCCTCTGATGGCATTCTGGATTTAAATTAAATCTGCTGAGAGAGTGATAATGGTAAAAGTTTCTGGGTTTGGTATTTCAATCTATTATCTCAGAAGAAAAACCAAACCCACAAAAAAAAAAAAAAAACCAAAAAAACAAAAAAACCCCACAAAAATGCCCCCAAGGAATATACAGACAAAAATAATTTTGTTTTAATTGTAAAATAAAAAAAGTGTATGATCTATTATTACAGATATCCTTTGATATTGATCCTGGATTTCAGCTCAAAGGCTTTTAGACGAAGTTCATAATCTTCTTGGTATGTCTAAAATGAAAATTTGTGGTTTAGCTTTAGAAATATATTATTATAATAACAACATAAATAAAAAATTATTTAATTGAAANTTCTCTCATGTACTTTAAATTGTTCTGAATAGTCTTTATTCATCACTTTGGATTTTTTTTTTAAAGACTTTAACTAGCCTACAAAGTATAAGATATTATCCTTAATCAAGGGAAATGGAAAAGTTTCAGAATGCCTCAGGCTATGCAGGTCATGCCAGAGTTTTATTGCTCCTTCAGATGTATCATTTTCTAAATCCAAATTAGGACATACAGAGTCTATATCCAATACTGATTCTAATACAAGAATTTTAATAGTCTGAAGCAATATTCCACAGAGCCACAACACAGGGAAAGAAATTCCTAGTTGCTGTGAAGCCTTCTCTAGCTCATAGCACAACCACATATTCATGCAGTGTTATTCTCTTTTCCAATTTAAAGTGACATCCTCGGAGGGCTGTGTTAGAGAGCAGCAGTGGGAGCAAATGCCATTATGAGAGAAATCCTTCCCTGAACTGGGTTGACGTTGTCTCAAACAGGCAGCAGGCCAGCAGTCCCACACCATTAGTTGAAACTCACAGCTCTCTCTCATCCTTGAAATATAGGCAGCAGCCTAAGTCATAAATATATGTTTTGAAAATGAAACTTTAATATTAGGGAAAAAAATCCATCTTTTTAACACTGTTTCTGGTTTTCTAATATGACTTACATTCCCTTTTAAGTTTCAGAAAGCTCTTCTTTATGAAAAATGTTTGTTAGACATAGTGGTCCTAGGTAGCCTCTAAATGATTTCTGTATTTTGTCTTTGGTGCTACGCTCTCCAGAGAGAGACAGAGAGTCTTGGTTTTATCCCAGAACACATTTAATTTTTATTAGTTCCCAAGGATATTTTTTTTGCCCATAGCTGAAAATAAACAAAATATCTCTACTTATTTCCTGAACTTTTCTACAGCCTGAGCTGCTGCTCAAAGAACGTGCAGCTGTTCATTCACTAGAAATTTGCAGCTATCTTTTAAGATGAAAAAAAGCAAATTCAGGAGGATAGAACTGAATTCCTAAAGTTTGTACCTGTGTTTAGAGGAAGACAAATCCTTATATTTCTTAGAATTTTGTGCAAAAGAGGTTGTGTTTTGAACTGTCTTTTACTGTATCATTTGTTACCAGAATAAGAAAATCTTATTCGCTCACCATTCCCCTATCAGAATTGTGGCACTAAGACTGTGGCACTAATATCTTCATAATTAAAGGATCTGTTTGGCCTCTTTCCTGATATGGATGAATAAATGTATATCTGTGAAAGATTTTCACTGGTCTACCTTAATAAAAAAAGTCTAAGAAATAGAGCAGATTGCTAAGTAATTTAACAAAAAGGCAGGCAATGGCAGTGCAGTTTTCATTTAAGTCTGTGTTTTTGCACAGATTAAACCCTTACGCCATTGTTAATAGTATCAATAGTATCAAATGGTTTCAAATTCTTTGGGATTTTTCTTTTAAATGCAGTACCACATTCCTTTAGTCCTCTGTTAAAATGCTGAGATCACTACAAACAACCCCTTTGCAGGATGCCCATTCCCCTTTGCATCTGTATAAGAAACAAACAAGCAAGAATTTCAGTAGGAGGAAAGAGAACATAGTGTCAATGTGGCAAAGTAAAATAGCAAAGAGTCTGTGCAAACAATACATGAAAAATTACCCTTGAGGTCCCACAATGGTGTTCTGAAATTGCTCAGATCCAGCAATGTGCCAAGGGCTGCTTCAGTAACCTATTTTGGACTGTGGAAACAACCAATCCTAAGTTAAAGACAGGCCTGTGAGACACTGCAGTTCCTTCCTAAAAAATGCTTTTTTATCTGCATTCTTTTGTACAGCTTGGATATACTTCAGCTTCAGCATAAAGGTAGAAAATTTTAAGTGTGCATTTTTCATACACAAATCCAATCTACCTTCCAACTTTTATTGCTTTAACATGTTTACAGAGAACTATATCTCTCTCACAGATGTTGTCCAAATCATTATTTCCATTTGCAGACTTTTAAATCTGTGACAAATTAAAGCAATGAAAGATTTTAAGTCTGTTAAGATTATTCTCCAGAATAGGAAAAGGAATTTACTTTTTTTTTTCTCTGATTTTTATCGTTGATTGGAATTTAAAAGAAGTATTTACAAATACACACAAAGAGATTAATATAACAGTGGGAAATCTTCCAGCTTCATTTTACTGGTTGCATTACAGTAGTACTTAAATTCTTTATTGGCAGTGCCTGTACTAGTAAATTAACATGCACAGGGGTTTGGGAAGAGGCAATGACACAGAGTCACTGCTACTATTACCTTGATGACACGGATGTTTGCACAGACCATTGCTGGGCACAGTTCAGGGGACAACACTGACCAAACCAATTCTAAAAGGCAGCCTGAAGGCAACATAGTTTCAGAGATTTAGCCATCTGGATGTGAGCTCTGAAATGCCACTTGTTCTCAGTGCTAGAGAGTGCTCTCTGGTTTGCTTCCTTTAATAATATAAATATAATTCTTACAGAGTTGTGTATTGGTGAAGCTAAACTAAATTACACCTATCTTGAGAAGATAAAGGTCCTTGCATAAAAGGAGAGCAATGAAAAGAATCTCAGAAAAGATCCTTGGAATTTGTGCCAACACAGGGTTCTGCTGCCTCCTGTTGTCTGGATGTGGCAGAGATTTATGACAATTCTAATGCTGGTAGTGGCCATTAGCCTAACCAGTTATGCTGTGATTCTCTGGTTCCAGATCTACACACCTGATCTGAGAGTATTTTTACACACCATTTGTTCCTCTTTATCTTTTTCATTTTCTTTTTCTTACATTTGCTCTATGAGAGATAAGTGTGGTGCAGACAACAAAACCAAACCAAAACAAAAACACCAAACAAAACCAAAAACCAGCCCATGATAAAGATGTAGTATGTAAAGGAATAGAAGCCTGTTTTGAGGAAAGAAGAAAAGTGAAGCAGGATTGACAATACAAGACACTGGACTGAAATTGAAATAATAAAGAACTGTATCTGAGGAAAGGAAAAAATCTCTTAATATCCTGTTTTTTAAGGGTTTTATAACCCTTTGCCTTTCCTACTGGAGACTATAGAGCAGTAAAGAATGTGTGAAAAGATCTCTGCTCCTAGGGAAGTCCTTCTGTCAAAAGATTCTTGCCGTGCTGAATGTTTTCTTTGTTGAAGAGAGAAATGTCATGGGGTCTTATATTTTCCAAGGTGAGTGTATAACTTTTCCAGAGAAAAGCACACAGGACAGTTCATAAATAGAGAAAATTAAGATTTATAGAAATTGTACTTTGAGATTTGACAAAAAAAATCTGCTTTATAAACAAAGACTCTCTGAATTTCCTTGTTACTTTGGTTATTTAAGATAGCCAGCCTACTGTTTTTCTACTATGGTTTGTATTTATGGTTCACCTCTAAATCTCCTAAATAAAAGGTATTGCATTATCCCCTTCCATGTAGATTTGGTGTTTCTTGGGGGGAAAAACATCTCAAGAAACACAAACAAAAAAGGCCTTTTAAAAGCCTAGTCCATTACTCTCCTTGCTGTTCTGTTTTCTGTGCTTTCCTTTCCCCATCTTTTTTATTTTCTATTTCTCTTCCCTCACCGTCTTTGTCCATCCCCAGTGACAACAAAATATTTCATTTTTTCAGTTTTATTTCTTTTTCTGGACTCCCAATATAACTAGTTTCTTATAGTTGCTCTTGTCTCAATATTGTACTTCCTGTACTCTTCTGTATCCCCTCTGCTATTTATTTCTCTCTACTATGTCTAGCTGATATTTTTCTCGATTTTTGGAATCTTAGCTTTCTTGTTTCCTCTCTCAGTGTGTAAAGCTTCTACTTCCATCTAAAGATCATGTCTTTTTAGTAACAACAGATACTATTGGTTTTTTTAGAATATGTTGGCAGGACTTCATCTCTGTGATTTTTTGAGGTTTCGATTAACATAAGGGAAATCTACTGTTTACTATGAGTAAAATCACACAATTAAAAATTCAGACGTTAGAGCACATTCTGCTGGGGTTTTTTTGGTACACTGTTTACACAAAAGAGTCTGCTCTTTTTAAATTTCTACACTATTTCAATAAAAATTAATTATCTATGAAAAAACCTTATGCATTAATGAAGCTTGTTCTATAGACTAGCATTGAGTGAGGCATGCAGAGCCTATCTTCTGGTGCATCTACAGGAAGGACATGCCAACTGATAGACAGATTGTAAGTATTTATAATCAATAAGTAAAGTAGTCTAAAGAATAGCTGCACTCTTACTTACCAAACCTTTGGGTGACTGTTAAAAACCCTTTTGTTTCCTATGTGATTTACAAGGATTGAAAACCGTCTCCAAAATTTTTATTCCAAGGTTTACTTTACCTGCATTCAGCAAGGATTTAGTTACTGGGTGTTTATACAACATGAGCCATAGAAAAGTCATGACAAAGGAGCTGCATCTGTAAATCGACTGATCTCGTGGCTGTGCAGGCAGGCAGGCGCTGCAGTTGGTGTTTGGTGCTCACTTGGTTAAGCAGCACCATTGTTCTGTAGAGATGAAGGCAAATCAGTCTAATTTCATTTGGGCATTTATAGGAAAGAATGAAAAGCTATAATCTTCAAAACCAGTGTGGCACACAGATCAAGGGATGGGATTCTCCCTGTCTATTCCACTCCCGTGAGACACCACTTGGAATGCTGCATCTAGCTCTGGGGTCCCCAGCACAAGAGCAACATGGGAGCAGAGAAGGGCCACAAAGATGATCAGAGGCCCTCTCTCCTCTGAGGACAGGCTGAGAGAAGTGGGGTGGTTCAGCCTGGAGAAGAGCAGGCTTCAGGGACACCTTAGAGCCCCTTCCAGTGATTAAAAGGGAGAACTGGAGAGACACTGTTTGCAAAGGCCTATAGTGACAGGAGAAAGGGAAATGGTTTAAACTGAAGGACAGGTAAGTTAGATTTGATATATGAGAGTGGTAAAACCCTGGCACAGGTTGCCCAGAGAGGTGGTAGTTGTCCTCTTAAGAAACTTTGAAGGTCAGGTGGGACGGGGTCTCAGCCACTGGTTGAAGAAGTCCCTGTTTGTTGCAGGGAGGTTGGACTAGATTATCTATAAAAAGGCCCTTCCAACTCAAAGCATTCTATGATTCTATGATCATCAAGGACCCTTTGGCTTTGTAAATATAATCTAAACATCATACTTTATTTACTCATCAACATATATGTTTCATTAGGAGTCTTAAAAGGTAGAGCATCATGGTATTATATTATTTTAAGACTGCAGTAGGTTTATAAATGGCTGGTTTTCTTCTTCCTTCAGAGGAAACACATTGTATATTTATACTATATTTTTATATTAAGATTTTTTCCTTTTTTTTTTTTTTCCTAACCTTTCTCTTACTGAATATCATATATGATTATTAAAGACAAAATTTCACTTTGAAGTCATCCAGAAATAATGCCTAGAAAATAATCTGGTATGAAGTATGACAGACATATTTTGAATTTTCAGTCAAAATCTTCCATCAGTGTCAGATTGACTAGAAATTATTAGTCCTAGACTTGCCTCCAAAATGATTAACATACACTGCAGAAGCTTTCCATTCTGGAACTCAGTTATCAGATATCTTATTTGTGGTGTTTGGGATGGAGAACATGGTAAAAAGAATGTGTGAGAGCACGAGGTTATTTCTGTTTGTCTTTATTGTCTCAAGCCATTACATTTATTACCTGTTTGATATTCAAACATTAAGTAGATTTGCCTTTGCCAGACTTTGCTTGATAAGAATGTCAAGTCTTATGTCAAATTCTTCCAGAACCACAAAAAAAGAAACTAGAGTAGTATTTGTATAAAGGCAAAAGAGAGAAAATTTTAAATCTTTACCCCTTTTACAATAAATCACTTTTTTAAAGTGGGAATAGGGTTTCCTTCACTATCAGATGTGACACCAGAAATCATGTCAGTGCAGTTTTATGCTACATTAGCACAGTGACCTCCTAATGGATAGGAATTCTGCTTTTGATGTTTAAAGGTCATTAGCTTCCTTCTAAGTTTCTATTTTTTCCCATGCTGCTCTTTTACATAAGTGTTTAACCTTGAATTCATAGGTTGCTTTTTCATCATGCATGAATATTTAACATTGAATTCACTGCCTGTCATTTTATAACTATAGGGAAGACTTTCACCTATCAGCATTACTCAATTGAAGGACAATTTTTGTCTTTTAGCAAATCTCCAATTAGTCCCCACCCCTCCCATTTTAATTGGGAAATGGTATTGTTAAACAAAAATATATAAAATATCCAAATAGCACAGCTTAATAAGAAATGGCAAAGTGGGTCCCTGTAGGGCCACTTGGTAAAACCTTCTAGCAATATACTTTTACTCAGATCTCAAAACAACAATAGTCATCACTTAATGAATTTATATAACATTGTATGTCTTTCTACACATCTCTTGATGTTTTGCTGTCTGCTGTTGCTTTTAGAGATTTCCCTTGTTGATAGTGTTTTTGTGTTGCTACCAGGTCTAATTTGGCTTTCAGCTAAGCTTTTGAATTTTTTATAATAAAGTAATTTACAGATGCTAGAAGATAAATTAGCACTGCAAATGCAGTTAAATTGCATAATCACACAGATTGATTTTGTGTTAGCCTTTGAGATGTATAGATACCTTGTGGCATCTCTGTCAAGAAAAGGCAGTGGAAGCAAAAACCTTTCAATTACTCTGGAAAACAAGGAAAAACATGTCAAAGGACAAGAGAAATAGTACAGCTGTTTGACTGAAATGCCTGTGGTTTATAATGTTCAATATACAGGTAGCATTCAATATTGACATTAACTGTCTCCCCATGCAGAATACACCGCATAATACTCTTTCACATATAGCTCAATTTGTATGTACAGCAAAGGGTGGGATTTATTTGTTTGGTTGGTTTGTGTTGGCATTGTCATTGATTTGGAAAGAAAATAATAATAATGAAGACTTCAGTGACTTTTACCAACTTGCTGTGCTCAGAGGAGGCTTCTTGAAACAATTAGGGCATCCCAGGATTAATGTGATCAGGAGAATATGTCCAAGAACACGTGCAGAATGCAAAATTATCCCTCTAGTGAATAAAAATGTTTCAGCTAGTGCAAGGAACTTAGAAGTTTAGCAGAATAAGTGCAATTTAGCTGCTAACACCTTATGAAGAATATTGTCACTGCAGGGACAGTGAGTAGAACCATGGCTTTGTTTCAGTATGTTCTGTATTGCAGTCATGGGGATAGATATGCCCAGAATTTAAATTCAGGAGATGGGACTTTCAAAGATTTTACATACAAAATCTATGATCCAAACATATTGCCTTTAGCTGCTGGCTAAGGCAGTAAACATCCCTGTATTTATCACTGGAGGAAATAAACTACTTCAATCTGCAAGTAAAATATTCAAAATAATTAATTTTACTACCTTCAGAAAAGCCAGACTTCTTGTTGCATACTCACAGTCACAAAGCCACAAAGATAAATGCAGGACATGTCCTGGTGATGTAGATAACTGAACAACACATAAGTGATCTGAAAGCAGATTGCAATTAATAACTTACTCATGCTCAATGCAAGTCACCATCACTTGCACTGTGATGACACTCAAATGCATTGATCTAGCAATCTTGAAACTTATGCTTTGTTAATGTTGTCCTTTCAAAAGAAAATGTATGAGTTCCTCATTAAAGGGAGGTAAATCACAACTTCGCATAGACCCCATAACAGCAAAGAACATAAAAATAGGATAAGAAAAATGCAAAGAAAAGTTTTCAGGGCAAATATAAGACCTGGTCAAAAAACTCATAAAAGAATAAATTCAAAAATAAATAGTATGGTAAATATATTTTCAAAAACAGGAAAGTGGAGGCAATCAAATGACTTAGGCAATGCATGGGAAATAGAGAAATGCCTATGTGCTGTGACTCACAGAATTAGGTTTATTCAGTTTTTCCAGGAACTATAATAGAGTTCATGTATAGAACTAACATTTTCAGGTGGACATTTCATGGTTGGATGAGAATTAGATTTTGTCACACATTTGCACTCATTTATTTTGCTGTTACTTTTTAAAAATATTATCTTTGATTCTTTGTTTTATGTTTAGTTCTCTAGCAGTTAATTCACTAACAGAATAAATTCAGTTAATAGTATATAAATATTCAGAGGCAACATATTTATTTAATAATATGTTTAGAGATATTTGGCAGCGATATATCTTGTGTAAGGTGTTGACAAGTTTCAATAAAACTCAAAGAGAATTTTTTTTTCTTCTTTTTTCTCTGTCAGTTTGCTGGTTGTTAAATAGAAGAAGGTAACAGTTTAGCTTTTAAGTGAAAATTGGCAGGCATAATTTACCTTCTAAAGAAGTAATTTTATGCTAAAAGGTAGTATAGCTGAGGTACCTTGACCTTCTTGAAATTACAGGGTCTTGTATTTAATTTTGAATGCATGTGCATAAGTGACATTATTTATCATTAGCTTTTATTTCAGAAATGGCAAACTTTCTTATAAGTGGCTGTAGGAATAAATAGTATTTCCTCATAGATTACAGTAAACATACTGTCAAAGAATACATTATGCACACTATTTTATCAGAAATATGGCATCTCACTGTAGCAGGCTACAAACTGCTTAAATATAAATCAAGAACTCTCTGAAAAGGAATAGAATAAAACAGATTAATGTATGTAAATGAGATCTCCAAACACCATTTTGTTTCATCTCCTTTGTACAGAGCAAGTGACATCGCAGATATATGCATTGGTTTATTGCAGGGTAATTTCTAAAACTCATTTCATTAACAGATTTTGTGAAGAGTATGAAATTTGAGAAAAAAAATTGCTTGGTTTCGTTTTATGATAATCAACAGTACCTGCCAGGAATAAATGCAGCTTTGATTATTTAATCCCCACTGGCAGTACGTAGGTAGTTTTTTGAAAACCTGATTGCTGTGTAGAGGTGAAGAAACAAGAAAAGCATACAAGAAACCTTGAGCAGAAAGCTGGATATTAAGAAAAGCTAAAATATGGAGAATATGAGTTGGTTCACCAAGAAGACAGAGAGGAGAGAAGAGAGCACTTTCATTTAGCAGCTGTTCATGGCATATAAAAGGAAAAAATAAAAAGAGATCAGGACAACTGAAAGTCTTCTCTGTCACAAGCTCTGAGTAGGTCCTCTTTGAGCTTCTGGAAACAGATCACGTATTTCCAGAAACAGCAGGTTTTGAGTGAGTCAAATGTTATTATTTGCTACTGTATGCTATTTTAAAAATTGGAGCGCTAACATTTGTACCATGAGCAGTGGGATTGTGCCATCAGCACTTTATGAGACAGAGAATCCTTTGGTAAACTGCTTAGCACACCCCCAACTCATCACTGAAACCACACTTTGATGCAAAAAATGCAGTTAAATGGACAGCAAGAGAACAGAAGGGAGCAAGAAAAGTGACACGCCAAATCACTGGGATACTCTGGAACCACTCAGGAAGACATTCAACTAATTTGGAGTGAAATCTTGGAAGTATGAAAGATAACACCAGTTAGAATCTAAACTGGGGACACAGCTCCTACTTGTTGCATGACCAGCAGGAAAATGGGGTGAGGAATAGAGAAAGGTTAGCAGGCTCATGAAATCTGGTGAGATGGATATAGATGGAAAACTTAGAAGCTAGCAAAGGGAAAGTGTTGCAAATACCTGTCCTACTTCTTTATGAGCCATCCACTTCTGGCTTTTTTTGAAAGAAGAATGCAAAACTTAATACCAAAATTTGAAAAAAAAAAAAAAAAAGCTGAAGTAGCTGACTTTAAAAATCACTGAAAGTACCTTTATGCATAACTAGAATGATACCTTTATATATAACAGTAAATATCTAATAGTCTATAACATGTGGAGAACCTTCAAGAATTAACGGTGGTTTCTTTCATATGAGGACAGAACTAAATTCCTGCAATGTCTAGCAGATTAATCAGTTAAGCATTTAAAAAGTGATACATAGCAGGAAAAGAAAACGCATTGAAAGTGTCATATTATACTTCCATGGAAAAATATCTTCATTCTGACAGAGCTGTAAGCTCAGTAAGATCTTTTTATCTGTTTTAAAAAACTCAGGATTGCACTGCTGATTCTAGCAAAAAAGCCTTTTATCCTTTACTTTACTTGCAGAATCTAAACAGCTGTTTTGAAGTAACTTTTCGTGTAACAAGTTACACTTCTTTTTCATCCATTACTCTCTTGAGAAGACATTAGGTGAATAGAGGAGATAAAAACTTTTCTAGCCACATCGTTGAATATAAGATGGAACATAAAAATTATTAGAAAATATATTTCTGTCAGTAGATTGTAAGAGTCCAATGCTATTTGACAAGGATCACTTTTGATATTCCTCATGGAGAGAGTTTATTGTTTAAGACAAAGTTTACTTACACGTATATATTTGACATTACACAGAATTTTGACTTATTCAAGAGACATATCAGTGTGCTGAAATCACAATGACAGTAGCAAATGCAATAGGCACAGTACGAACACAATCCCTGTTAATAGTCTCTTTATGTTCACTATCATGACACTGGGTGTCCATAGCCACCAAGAAGAAATACATGGGTTGAAGCCAGCTCAAGCCCATTGCTCTCCTCAAAGTCCATTCCATGGGTTGCTTGGTTTTCACACTGGGTTGGGCTTAGCCATATATGCTCTTCTCTTGGGGATGGTGCTGCTCGAGGTCAGAAGTTGGACTCAGTGATCCTTGGGGGTCCCTTACAAGAAATCTAATTCTGTGATTCTCTGATTGTTTCATGCTAATCCAAGAAGACATTCACAGCCCCTTGGTTAACACTGGAAAAACCATTCACACAACCGATACAGCCACTCCACCAAATCTTAACACTTGTTGACCAATCAACTAATACAGCCACTTATCTAAAACAAAGGTCACCCTGTGGTTTGTTTGTATTGAGCTAAATCCAACTTTCCCAACAATACTTCTGAACTCTTCATGTGCTTTTCTAGCTCGTAATTCAACTTCATGAATACACTTCCTATGCTCATTCTCTACAAGACTTTTTATAGCTCAGTCACAGAGAGTTTTAACCTTAATCTTCTACAAAGAGAAGAATCTGCCTGAGTTACCAACATACAATATGAATTGGAAATGTGGCTGGAGGAGACCTTTCTATAATATGCAGAGGAGTGCAGCCTTCATCCAAAAATCTAGAAATAAAGCAATAACTGAAAAAATTAAATGTTACAATCCATCAGATAACCCATACTTCTAGTAGACTCTAGATATTCTTTTTATTCTTGTTTTCTTTACCTGTTCGACTACTTTACTATTGAGAGTGGTCTCTGAGATTTTCCTGTGTTTCAACAGTGACTTTGTTTTAGTGAATAAGGCTACCAACAGAACTACAGTCTATTAACATTAATTATATTTATTGAAACTTATACTATGTAATTATATCAGAAAAACACCTGCATTATTATTTATGCACCATGCATAAGGTTTCTCCAGAGTTTTTTTTGTTTGTTTGTTTGTTTTTTCTTAGCTAAATAAAGCCTTCCTATATGTCCTTACAAAGTCAAAGATTTGCCAAGAATGTCATAATTTGAGAAAAATTACATCTCAACATAAAATTTCTTGTTAGCCACAAAGCTGCAAGCTCAAGCAACTTGGGGAGTAGAGGAGGATTATAAGACCAAATTTTTATCAATGTGACACTAAGTGACATAAATATAAATTAGAATAACTCCAAAAATCCCCTGTGGAGTTGTACCAGGTGTTCATGAAAGTATCTGTGATCTGAATCAACTCTTAATATTTTAATAGAAACATTAAGGGAATGTACCAGTTACTACCAAGCGCATCATATAAAATGTGTAGCCTTAGCTGCCAACAGAGCAAAAATCTGTTACTCTGCCATTGTAGCACAATTCTCCTAAGCATTTAGAGATACACTGCATAAACTGTTTTTTTCATGCTTATTTTTGATATTGCATGGCAATATTTCAAAGCTGTATTGATTTCTATTGTTTCCATTTTTGGTTAATATTACATGAAGGCATCGAGAGTATTATTGTAGAACTGAAAAGAGGTATCAGCACTTTCCCACAGAAACAAACAAACAAACAAACCTTTTGTGATTTCATCTAAGAATATATGTAGGCTAGAATTTTTAGCCACACAGCCACATAGCCTGACAGAATCCTTCATATGTATTTCCACACCTGTTAAAAAACTTTCAAAAACTACTAATGCCAAATAAAACTTCATCTTTACAGTTAGGGAATTAATAGACTATATGTTTATCTTGGTTTTGTTGTTTTTTGGTGTTTTTTTTTGGTTTTTTTTTTTTTTTTTTTTTTTTTTTTTTTTTTTTTTTTTTTTTTTTTTTTTTTTTTTTTTTTTTTTTTTTTTTTTTTTTTTTTTTTTTTTTTTTTTTTTTTTTGGTTTGTTTTGTTTTGTTTTGTTTTGTTTTGTTTTTATTTTTTTTTTTTTTTTTTCCACAGGGGTTTCATTTCCAGGTTGTTTCCCCATTATAAACTTGTAATATGGAATTTATATTCCATAGCAATTGGGTTGATAGGAATTTGGTGCTCATTATAATCTGTGAATATAAGTTAGTGAAGAGAAGATTCCTCAAGGGGCATATTTTTCAGTTGACCCTGTTCTAATACATAAAATTTCTTGGGATGTTAAACTTGCACCTGGCATCTGTGAATTTTTTTAATGTTAGTAGCTCATTTTGAATCTTTTTGCTCATCCTTGCCTCAATCCCCACCAACCATATCTATTCTGTTCTTACGTCAATAGCAAGGCATGACAGACTATGCTGAAGCTATCAGCATGCTCAGAATATTAGTAACCAGAAAAATCATATCCAATTAAGGTAAATTAAGCTCTCAGGCTCTAGCAAGGAGACAGGGTGCTGTCTAAAAATAAGCAACCATTTTCTAACCCAATTCCTATATTTCTGCCTCAATGAGTTACATTTTATAAATAGCTGGTATTTGAGTGAGAAACAGGAATATTTAAGTTATTTCTGTCTACTGGAATTTGTGAAATAAAGGCTTGTGTGATGGACAACAAGTCATCTCATATCAAATGTATTCTATTTAATATTGAAGGAAATTTTATTTCTCTGTGGAGTGACTGTTTTGATTAGCTAAATTTCCATGCCCTGCAAATTCTTGAAAAAAAAAATCCAGATGTCACTATTTCTGGATCTTTATTATTAGCAGGAGATATGGGAAAAACCCAGCAATTTACCCAAGAAAACTTTTTCAGTTACATATTCAAATATTTTAAATAATGTATTTTAGCTACACTGGAGAGGACAAAAAGAAGTACTGTAAAGGAGTTCTCTGATGCTGAGGTCAGGAAAGGCAGGCTGCAAGGAATGTTTTCTTACTGGCAGTTTTGTTGAATCAGAGAATCATTAAATAAGGGACTTCAAAGATCATCTGATTCCAGACCCCCTGTCTTGGCCAGGGAACCTTTCCTCTAGACCAGGCTGTTCAGAGTCTCATCCAGCCTGGCCTTGTACACTCCCAGGGATGGGACATCCACAACCTCTCTGGGCAACCTATTCCTGTGCCTCACAACCCCCACAGTAAACATTTTTTTCCTAACATTTAAACCCCATCTCTTTCATTTTGAAGCCATTCTACTACATGTCTTTCTAAAAAGTTTTCTCCATCTTACTCGTGCGCTCCCTTCAGGTACTGAAAGAGTGCAATTAGGTGATCCCAAAGCCTTCTCTTGACTGCAACCTAACAAACTACTCAAAACTGATGGTTGAGATACAAATTCAAATGAGGCCATTCTGACAGGATACATGAACAAGGGATATTTAATTCATAAGTACTCCTGTTTAATGTTTTACTCCCAATAGGTAATTTTCTCAGTTTTTGGCAAAGTATAAATTTAGTGCACCTGAAAACTCTCAGGTTTTTCACATATGCTCATTTTAAAGGAAAGAACAGATGGCCAAAACTTCAAAACTCTGGCCAAGTCTTCATGGATGGATTAAGTTTTCAACCAGGGTGAACCACGAGCATTGAGAATACGGTGGAGCAATGTGGAATCTACTAGTAGTTTCCAAGATTACAAATACTGACATGACTTTCTCCAGGGTATCTACTGGAATGGAGCCTGGAATGGGGAAGAGTTTTCCTGTATTCACTGCTCAAAGTAATTCAAAGCTCCACGTGCTGTAGAAAAAACTAGCTAGAATAAGATAAACTCAAGCATGCTTTATCTCAGAGCTCCATTGCAGTTTTAAAATCTGAGGACTTTGATACTGGCTTGCTGTACATTTTACTGATTTGTAGTGTAGATATCTGCCATATTAAACCTTGTGATAGCATTATCTCTGTTTTCTGTTTTGTCCATCTTTTTTTTGCTCAGTGGTAGGTCATAGTGGAATTTCCTTGCTTCCTGGCCAGAAATATAATGACTACAGGAAGTAAAGATTCTCCTAATGAGGTTTCAATAAACTAGAAAATGAAAGCATCTGTCTGTGACAGTGATATCAACATTAGTTGTTTTTCAGTGTATCAGAATTTCTATTAAACAAATAACCATATTTGTCTATGCTTACTCCTAGAATATATCTCTTCTTCTCACTGCTTTCCCGTGAATATTTTAGTGATAACTAAATCAGCAATAAAAAATGCTGTCCTTCTGTTCTTGGGTGCCACTATGCCAGGGTACGTGATGTTATGGTTGTGAACCTGAACACTGCATTATGCACAGAACTTTCAGAGCAGAACTTCCAGTGACTGGCACCTTCTACATGGATGTACCTTTTGCTCTCACAAACACATCTTTGGGATCGGCTTGCCCTCTTACATATCCCTCTTCTTGGCTGCTACAAAAAATGTGTGTGCATGTCTTTATGTTCAAGAATGGATTCAAAAAGAAATGATTAATCAGGTAGACTTCTAGTAGGGAATTGATACTTTGGAAACATTACCTATATTGCCCATGCAGAGGGAGTTTGTATAACACAAATCTGACTATTTATAACTATCCTCCAAAAATAAGGATTAAAATGAATGCCAGACACACAAAAGTTATGCATCAGTTTAACTGCAATGATCCTTTAATTTCATTAACTTCTACACATTCTTCATATGCCTAATTCTCCATACAACTTCTTTCCACTGGATGGCAAAAGAATTCAGGTTGTTGTAACCACAAATCATCCCTGGAAGGAAATTATCAGTGAATGGTATTTTCAAATGGTCCATGGTGCCTGCATCTTACTAAGAACAATTATTGTCTTAATATCATTGCAAATTACAACAGAAATATTGTGCATACTAGGGTTGTGGTGAATGTTTTATTTAGAATAACACTGAATCTAAAAAAAATCATCACTTAAAAATTTACACCACAGTGTTCCATACATTCTTAAAAATTAAAGCTGTCTGTCCTGGCTGTATTTACTTATGAAAAATAGCTCAGCTGTAAATAAAGTCATAAAAATTGTATTCTTCTCATTTCTAGAGGTAATCAGCTATGACAGCCAGTGACATAAATCTTTGCTCTGTTCATTTTCTTATTCTTATAAGAAAATAAAAATGAAATGTTTATAAAGGTGATGATCAGAGCAGCTGTAATGCAATCTCCATCCTTTCTTTCAGCGTTTTTGAAGCTGAATGCACGCTGAGAGAGTTTGAAGGCACTTTATAAGATATCCTGAGAAGTTTAAGAGAAATTATTTCACTCATTAATTTTGTTCACCTGTTATTTTCCATTCTTGTTTGTGTTTTTTCAGCTGTACTAAATGAACATTTGAAAAATATTATCCTAAGTTTTCTTAACATGTATAAAGTCATTGGGACCCATCCCAACTCCAGCGGTAGCCTTTTGCTCTCTGTGGAAACAGTCTCTGCAAAGAGGATTTAGACCACTGGAATTGATCTAATGAAATACTTAAATATGAGAAGGAAGATTATAATATTATCTTGCTTACTTTGAGATGTTTCTATGCTTCTTAACGATAGGTGAAGAATACACACACGTGTATATCTTGTCCTAGGTACATGAGGGAAAGCAAATCCATATATAATGCTTTGTTTAGTTCAGTTTAGAAGACTGATGCATTTTCATTCTGGAGAATGGATGGGTTGTTCAGGGTTTCTTTAACAAATAAAGTAATTTTTTTTTTTTATTTCTACATGAATGAATGTAGAAATAATACAAAATTTTTCCAAATAATTTATATTCAAGTTCTACAGTGTAAAAGTTATCTATCATCACTAGATTATGCTGCTTTCTTGGATCTGATATTAGGCTCATAGTCTTCAAAATCAACAGAAATGAAGTGTAATTTATAATTCTTCTTCCACCAGAAAGATATCTGTTCTTGAAAATAGGTAAGGAAACATAAATACCTAAAAATATTGACCCTGCTGATGAGTCATGAGAAAATGAGAAATGAGAAAATAATCTTAAAGATCCCATATTTATTTTACATCTACTTAAAAGTAGGCAGAAAAAAATTACATAAAGAGATTAAAATTCACAGCTTCAATTAAATCTCTCAATATATGTTTATTTGTGACAGCTTCAAACTGAAATTTTTCTGCTTTTATATGACAATATTCTTCATACGGTTTATTTCATTTTTTTTTTTTCCCCATGGAGGTGGTAGAGGTGAGCTCTTTCAATCAATAGAGGAATAATTACTCTGACTTTGGATAATAGCAAAAATACAGTTAGAATCACCACCCCATAACCCACTCCTCATTTTCATTGTTATTTCACAGATTACTCTGAATTGGAAGCAGCCCAAAATCCAACTCCTAGGTAAATTCTCCATATTAATATTGAATCCAGAGCCTCAGTGTTATAGTAATAGTTATGGTGCCCAGGTCACCTTTTACACATTGTGGCTCTTTCTTGTTAAAAGGAAGTATTGTAAAGAACAGCACTGATGGATTTGTCTCTGACTCTCTGCATAAACATGAAATAATTTGGTTATAGTTAATAAAACTCATTTGCCTTTGACTATTTAAATCTTAGGTATCTTCAATTAAGCAAATCAATTACATTTCCTCAATGATCTGAATAAATGGAAAATTTATATCCTGGATATATGTCTTATGAAAAATATCCCCCCAGAGAAGTTGCCTATATTATTGACTAATGAGAGTTAAATTGTGTTTTAGATAGTTATTGTAAGGGACAATGGATCCCCTTCCATTTTGTGTTAAGTACTCAAGAAAAACTGGTCATATATTTCAAAAGACAGAGTTAAATTCTTCTGTTCATGTGAGATCATTCCACATCAGAAAAAAAATCTCAACAATAACAATAATAATAACAATAATATAACACTAATGACAACAACAACAACAACAACATATTAATAATAATTTGATATTTTTGTTAAGTTGATGACATTTGTGGTTTCTGCAGAACCACATTAACTAGACTTGGGCACAGACAGTCTGAAAATGTGTCATGGCAATTATAACTACGAGTTTATCTTCACCTGCTTGACATCAAAAAGAGGATTTTTTTCCCCATAGGTGTTTGACAGGCAGTTCAACATAATAGTAAACATGAAAAATACTAAAAGTGTTTATTAATGTAAATAGAACTGTGTGTTTAATATGAGAATCTGACATTTTTGACATTCTGTCATACAAGTAAGAAATTTGCTGGATCCTGCACAACTACAAAAATTAACCTGTATGATCCATATATTCTTCTTGTTTCACAAAAATATGTATCATGCACTGAGTACCAATGTTGTGCTTTGACTTTCACTGCTAAACTGTAAGTCTTGGCAAATTGCAGGCATTATATCATTCAATTATTACAATTCAAAGAGCCTTCTATGATGTTCAGTGGAAAAATCTCCCATACATAATTTTTTTCCAACAGTCCTAGAATTAGTTTTGCCCTACACTCAACACTTTTTCAGTTACTCAACAACAAGTCTATCCTCAGTACTTCTGCAGAAAACCTCCTGTTAGCTATAAAATGAAAATATTTGAGTCACTGTTTCGTCTGAAGCGATATAACAGGACAATACTAAATTGTGGTAATGGTTACGTATGCAAATGCTTTTGAAACAATATTTTACATTCCTCTCCTTAAATGTTAAAAAAATACAGCTAAATCAAATCAGTTTTGTCCTATTGAAGAAGAAGTGAAAGTGGTGACTTGGATCTGAAACTAGGATCTATTATTCATTAAGATGGTGGGAAAAGAGTATTTAAAAATAAAATACAGATAAGCAGACTTGTCTGGTATTACTTGGAACAATCATCATATATCAATATGAGGGAGAAGAAAAAACTGACACATCTGAAAGAAATAGTCTACAGAAATATGAAACTATAAAGTTGATATACTGCCCAAGAAAAACAACATATTTGCCTTCTGTGGAGCCTTCCTATTACCTAACCATCAGGGTAGAATTTACTCTGAAGTGCTGTAGACTCTGAGATACAGAAAATTAGACACTTAAAAAAAGAAGGGAAGAAAAGGAAGATTTTAATTTTTTTTTAAGATTTTTATAACAATGAATAATTAAAATTGACAGCCACCACACTTGAACCCTGACTGGTTCAATTGATAGCACATTATTTTCTATGAAGAATTTATTCACACACATCTAAATATTGAGATTGTATGCATACTAATGTGAAACACCAGAGTTTCAGCTTTATAAAAATCCAAATATAACCACATGCACCTCAAAATAATCAGTTTTCACTAGAAATTGCTTTAGACTTGCAAACAGATGCTGCTGTAATTAAAAAAAAATCTTGGTCTTATATTTTGAGTGGGGTTCCTAATGTAGCTTTTCTAGCACATGAAAATATAAAATTTGCGAATTCTATATACTAGCATCATTTTCTGCGTTGTCTTTACATGTAGTCAGTCTCCTTGGCCTACCACTCTTCTAATGGCAAACCTGAAAATTAAACAACTGTGGGACTAGGAAGACACAGGAACACACAGGGCAAGTAGAGATATTTAGTGCAAAATCATCCAAAGAAAACAGTGTTATGACTACCATATGTGTCATAATATACTGCATAAAGCTCCTTGATAAATTTCAGATGTCAGTACAATGATCAAAAAATAGAGTAAATGCAGTGTCTTACAGAAAAAGGAGATAAAGAATTATATCAGATGAAACAGAATAATTTGCTGTCCAGAGATCACCGGCATGGCTCTTTCCTGTATCATTAAAATATTCTTCTAGCAGTACCCTCATTGTACAATCCCCAAATACTGAGTATTGTCTGCAGAGAAGATTTGGAGCCTCTACTGCTTTTCTTGATGATAACTTCTTTTATGTTAGTGAAGGTATGTAAAGAAGTAAAAGCTCTCTGATCACAATTATTTAGGAAATAATTTCTTATTGCTTTGTGACCCTATGAATTTGCACAAAAAGGGAATATGTATGTGTACTATGGAAGAACTGTTTGTCTGATTGTATTAGAGCATGTGGATGTGGTGTTGTCTCCCTTCAGCTCAAGGTGTTTTTGGGAATGCATAAAATGTTTTAACCTGGAAGTCTTAAATGTTTAAAGCTCAGTAAGTAAGTAAAGATCTTTCTCTTTGAGCTAATAAATATGGGAAACTGTAAAAGTCTTTTGTAATTATTTTTATGCTACCAACTCATTAGCCTGTATATCCACTATTTATTGTTCTTATAATCAGCTCTCTGCTAAGGGTTACTCCTCAAAACAATACAAGCAGTGTTTTTGTGACCAGTGGAAAAAGAGATCCCTAGGCATTTGAATTCTGTGGATTTTGAGCTTTTTGACTCATGAATTTATAATTTTTGTTGCCATTCTTTAAATTTTCTTCTCCAGCTTTGACCCACATGCTTTAATTTTCAAATTATGTTTGAATTATTAGCAGGTATTCAGTGCTCAGTTTGACTAATTCTCAGTGGGCAGCCTTAAACTTTAGCAAAGATTCATAGCATCTCTGAGAATATTAAAGAAGTCTGCACTACAGAAAGTAATAGATAATTAGCATGAAAATAGAATTTTTCAATGCATACTTACAGATTTTTTTCTCTAATTACAGATGAGGATTGTACACTGACTTCATTCATTACATGGGATTCATCTCTCCCATCTTTACTGAACAGTGCAGAGTTTCTTTATGCTACTAAGACCTTCCCATCTGGTCAGCATTTTATGAACAAGGGCGTTATCTGAGGCGTTTTATGGTTTATCTCTGATTCTACTTCTTCTGTGTAATTTTTGGATTTGTTAGCTATAAAATGAAAATAAGTGTTCTGGAGCAGAAAAGAAAAAGAGAGTCTAGAACTAAACAAGAAATTGTTTAGAATGTCAAACTCCATGACCTCTCTCTGGATGAAAGTGGGATGATAAAAGAAGGCTTAAAGACCCTCATTAATGCACCCCAGAAATTAAACACAATTGAAACTTGTGTTCACTCACACCAGCTCATGAAAATTTGTTCTATCTGTAAGAACATGCATTTGAAGGTGCTTTAGAAGTACATTCTAATGCTAATAGCATTAGTGCTACCACTCCTTTTGGTATGATGGACCACAGGAACTACTGTAAAAAAAACGGCTTTGTGAATACCTGGAATTGGAAAATGATGGAGGGATCCCCTTTGCTTTGATTTACATCCAAGTTGCTCATAAATGTCCCACTCAAGTTCCTGAGCATTAGAATCAGAAAGCTGAAATGAGTACTTTTTTCTGACTCAGTATTTTTTTCACAAATAATCTTAAAAATCAAGAATCTCTGAAATTGAAAGGTTATAAAAATTCGTTAGTCTAATGGAGTGGAAGTAGTTTTCAAGAGTGACCAAAGTTATGTTAAACATAACGGACAAGGATTCTTATGAAAGTTTAGCTTGTGTTTTCTCAGATCAAGAAATCTCCGTCTTGGTTCTTAGCTGCCAAAGAGCACGAGGACAGTTTGTGCAATATCAGGAATTCATACAGACTTTAAGGAAATCATGTTTAACTTCTGTAAATCCATTGTTACAAAGAGCTCAACTCATAAGGAAATTTTTGAGTACATGGCTGCCAACTCTACAGATAACAACTGTGATACCTCTTGGTTGAAAAGTGTCTGAATGGCAGTCCTTATTACCTCAGGGTCAAAAGGGCCAAAGGAGTGAAATAAAACTGAAGAAAATAAGACAGAAAAGGGTGATGTAAAAGGCAGTTAAAGGTTCTTTCATACACATTCAGTGGCTATGCCAGGATTTGAATCCTTGGAGCTCTAAAGGGAAACACAATCCATTCCATATAAATGACATTAGGAAAATTGGCCATTTCAGTCATAAACAAGAGCAAATGAAAGCAGGAAACAAGCCTCTTTAATGATCTATTAATGCTGCTGTGCAGAAAATATAGGAGAGAAAAATGGCCCCCTGACAGTGATATATGGGTTCTGTGATGGACAAGTTTTGCACTACACAATACAGGTTAGCCTTTGATTCATTTATGCATTGTTAAAAATGTACATTTATACAAATCCTTCATACTACTAATCACTTATAGACTGAGCTGTGTAAAATGGGTCCTTTTATTTTACCATGGCTTGCTCTGTCATATCTTAAAAATCCTCATCTCTCCTCCAGTGAAGCTGTGCTATCAATTGATCTGTGGTAAAGGCAAGCACTTGTTTTATAGAAAATAGGATAGATGAAAGAACTGGAGTGCCATGGGGATGAGCAACATAAAAGAATCTACAGTTAAAATGAAATATGATTAAGATAAGACTATGGAGAAATTAAGAAAGCATCTAAGTCTTATTATATATATTTAGAAAAAATAATTTCTTCTGAAAGGAAGTTTTCTTACTTTACAACAATCAAATGGATTCATAATTATTCTATTTTTATAGAAATATCATAATGTGAATTTGCCTTAACTGAAGGCTAGGGATAAGTGAGTAGTTCATCATATTTTAAATAATTTAACTTTTGCAAGAAAAGTCAGAGTTTATTAAATATGTAAGCTTTAATGTGCATAAAATTCATATAAAAATCCCTATTACATTTTTGTCTGCCAATTTCACACTAAGAATTTCTGCCAGAAAATTAGATCAAATTATTTAAAATCAGTTTTCATGTGCTGCCTCAGGTTCACAAATTAAAAAATATATATATAGAATCATATTTGTTCCTTGTACATTGAAACAGATTTTTGTGAGAAAAAATGTAAAGCAGAAAGTTTATGTGTTTATATATTATATATTGCAGTAAATGTTAACAACTAATTACTGTGCCTTGCCCCTTGGAACAGCTGAAGGTAGCCATATTTTCTCACTCAAGAACAGATACACTAAATGCTGCTCTCCTTTTGTAATAGATGTGCAGGGAGAGTTGAAAAAAACTGGGTATATGAAAGCAATATTGAAGGTTAGAAACAATCACTTTAGTTATCTCCATAGTAGTGCTTTTCAACTACACAATGGTATTTCTTCATGGTGGATTTTTGTCTGGGATGTACAGGTCAGAAAACATGAGAAAACTAGCTCTTTTTAGAAAGAGCTGGACTGTCTATCAGTGTGGCTGTAGTATGTGTTCTGCTTCATTTCTGTGTTGACACTGTTCTTTTAAGCCATTCAAGTGGTTTATCTGCAGAGCTTCTGCTCACTTACCAGTATTCTACTAGCACCTTCTAGGTTGGTTCATGCCAGGATTGCTCACAAAGACAATCTGGATGAAACTTCATACTGCACACTTCTCCAACATTGTTCCAGTTGACTTTGCACTTTCACATGACCACATGCACCTATCTGGGCATGTCACACACACGTTTCAGCTCCTGCTACAAAAATACTTCTCTATTAAGTTGAAACATACTTCATGATATCATAGACCAAAAATTATAATCTTTTTTCAGTTGAAATAATTTTCAATCAACACTGTCTCTATGCTCCATTTCTAAAGACTAAATTTCCCAGTCTTTCATAGTACTTCCCTGTATTTTGTTTGCCTTCTATCAGTATTTGTTAATAGAAAAAAAAAAAAAAAGGTGTTTCCCTACTGCACAGCTTTTGTGGTTACCTTTAGATATATGGTTTTTCTTTCGACTCTTTCTCCCAGCAGCAAGAAATGATGGCTTTGAATGCTGGAAAATACTCCAAATACAAATATATGAGGTCTTAATTTGAAATCCACATGTAAAAGTCATAATTTTCCTTACAAGTTAAGGTCATTGTTTTTAAAAAGAATATATTTATTTTTAATAGTATATTTGTTTAGAAATACATTGTGCAGTGCTGTCAGCTAGAGATTTATATTGCTCAGTGTTAGATCAGCAACTGTTTTGGTACCAAAAAAATTCCAAATATTCTTAACTATCCTAACCAATTAATTTCACAGTGGGGGAAAAAAAGAAACAAAACTTGTACACAAAATATTATTTGTATACATATTGAGGCATTTCAAAGCTATGTTTCTTTAGCTCTAATTCATGCTGATAGCACATCACAGAGAATGCATTCCTGCCTTTGCTGGGACAAGTTTGTACAGTAAATACATAACAAACAAACAAACAAACGAATAAATAAATAATTAAATATTCCATTTTAAAACTTTAAAATTTCTACAATGTAAGTTACCACGTTAAGGAAACTTCCCTCTCCAGCCATCCAGGAGCCTCTCTGGCAGTCACACCCCTCCCTACCTGAGCTGAGACCAAAGCCCCTCCATGGCTACGTGCACCACACTCGTGCATTCAGACTGGATGTCCTTACCACCTTGACCTCGGCTCCACTCCCATGGCACAGTCTCAGATATCCAGATCCTTAAAATAATTTAATCCTGATGAAATAACTGAATAACCATATAACAGCTCAAGCTAGGTATCTCTACCCAGAACAAAGGAAAGTCATGCCCTCACAGTCTAAACATGGGAAAGCCTGGGGTCATCAGCTCCTGCTGTGTCTCTGAGTGTCTGGTCCCCTGGCTGTGCCACAGGTCCCTGGACCCTTTTATGCAAAGAGCTGACAGTTCATGTCCTCTTTTCTGGGACTCCTGCCACACAGAGCTCAGCTTGCTACTCACACTGCGGCTGCACACCGAGATACCTGCACTTAGTGTGTTCCTCAGCAACTAATCTTTATCCCTAGTTCTCTGTCCAAGTAGGTATTTGTTTAATGTCTGATGGATAAAAAATAAAATAAGAAAACCCTATTGTTTTGTTTTGGGATTTAATTTCAAACTCTAACCAACAAAGGAAATGTTCTTCTAATGTCTCTGGAATAGTTGTGAATTTTTCATCTCATCAGTCAAAGAATCCTAAGCCTTCCATCAGAACGGAAAAGGAAAAACTTATTCATAAAGAGCCATGCAGACTTCAACTGGTAAAAATCAACGTTAAAGTTGATCCTTCTAAGTTAAAATTAACTTAGATTACATCACTGTCTGTATAAGTAGGTTGCTTGCATGCATTCTCCTTTCTCAGATTTCTGTTTTATGAACCTATTTTTGTCATCTATGACATCCTGTAGCAACAAGTTTCACAGTTCATCTGATTTTTGTAAAAAAGTACTGCCTTTTTGTTTTCTTCAGAATCTAGTTCCTGGGAAGTTCTTTTGATGTACTTAGCACATATTCCAATTCACTCAGGACTTTATTGACTAATTCCAGTTTCTTCTTTTTTCTTACTATAGAGACTGTTTACATAAAACCTCCCTACTCCGTAAGTTTTGTTATTCTTTATACCATAATCTTTTTTTAATGTATTCTACTGAGACTAGAAGGAAAAACAGAACTGAAAAGTGTTTAGCCATTTCTCTAAATATGCTCTTAAATTGTTTATTCCTTTCTTAGGCATTCAAAACGCTATATTCAGGTTTTTTGAGCACTTTCTAGAATGGATCTGATTTTTTTTTTTTTTTAGAATTGTCTACAGTGATTCTGGAATCACTTTCCTGACTGGTAACAAATTATTTAGGTTCTCTCATTGTTTATATACATAGATGTTATTCCATCTGCTCATTATTCTACATTTACCACCACTGAATATCATCTTTTACTGCTCTTTCAGTCTTGTAAACTTGTGCAACTTTTCACTGCCAGATTTTGCTTTTACTACCCTGAAAAATTTAATGCTCCCAGAAAATTTTATCACCTCACTACTCACCTCTTTTTCAGAAAACTTATGAATATGTGCAATATATGAGCATGTGAGGAAATGCAAAGTGCAACGAATTTGCCAGTGTATAGCTCTGGCTTCCCCTGTTTGTCCCCTTTTTTCCACACCACTGCAACCACCTCATCATCCAAGGACTACATAGGATGGCAGAGAGGAAAAGATATTTATTCATCAATTTAGGGATGGAAGAACAGTGCTAAAACCAGAAGAAATATTTGCAATATATTATCCAACATTTCTGGTGGAAATAGTTGTTCATTACAGGTAGGATCATGTGGGGCCAGTAGCCCAGAAAAGTCCTAGGTGAATGACTGCTCTTTCTTTTCATATCCAGATGGGTTTTTTACAGAATGAAATTTATTTCTATGCCTTTACTACTAACGTAATATCTCAAAGTTACACTTTCATTTTCCTATTTCCAGAGCTAAATGACTACCTGAGCAGTGAATGCCAGTCTCCACAAAGTTTTCCCTTTTCTTTTCTGTTTTTAGATTATTAATTGTAGTTCTATGGAAATTATCAGTCTCAAAAAATGTATCAGTTTCAGTGTGATTATTCCTAAACCGAGCATCCTGACATAAATGTCAGTGGATAAGAAGGGAGTCCTTGCAAACTCTAAATCCCAGTGAAACATTAATTGGAGATACACACCAGACTCTAGAAGGCAAGGAGAACTGTTTAGAACCTACTGCTAACGCGTTCTCATTTCAGATACCCGTAAGTACCAAATACTTCTTTGAAATGGTATGTTGTTACTAGAAAACTAGTCAAAAGTATGTTCTGGGTTTAGGCACATGTATCTATTTTAGGTTATGGGCTTGGCTTGTTGTTCTATTCTAGTTCATTCCTTAGCTTGTTATTGTACAGCTTTTTAATTGAATGTAGTATATAACCAGTTTTATTGCCTATGTAGACATATATACTTCTAGAAACAAAATACATGAGGGAATATTAACTTTTATTTCTATTTTTTTTTGAGGAAGAGAAAAAAATATAGGTTACTGCTCTTGGTTGATGTAATGAAAATTAAAGGAGGTATTAAACTAGAGAAAATCTTTCAAACTGGAATTTTACATCGATTTTTTTGTAGTTTATTACTAATTGGAACTTATGAAACAATTGACTTCAAATACTCTATCTCCAGCTTAGTTAAGAACATGTGTTGTAGTATCTCAGATATTTTTCTTGCTACATTACCAAATTTCATTCTATAGCTTGTACTTAATAATGAAACCAAGCAAAGTTTCCTAAGTAACAGCATTCTACTTGAACCAAGCAGGTGAGAGGCAGAAGAAGAGCTACGCCCTTTTCCAAAATGGGAATTGGTTATGGTGAGAAGACAACTGTTCATTAAGTGAATTATTCATGAACTAGCTTTGCCTGTGGTAGAGTTAATTTTTTTTCACAGTATGAGTGTCTGTTTTGATTTTGTGCTGAAAACAGTATTGAAATACAGAGATGTTTTCATTATTGTTGAGTAGTGTTTATTCAGAGTCAAGGCCTTTCCTGTTTCTTGTACTGCTCCAGCACTGAGGAGACACAATCAGTTTAGAGGTGACAGCAAGGACAGTTGAACCCAACTTCCCAAAGGGATATTCCATTCAGTATGACATCATACTCAGTATATAAAGTGAGGGGAAGAAGGAGAAAGGGACAACTTTCAGAGTGATGGCATTTGTCTTCACAAGCCACAGTTACACATGATGGAGCCCTGTTTTCCTGGAGATGACTGAACAGCTGTCTTCCCATGGGCAGTGGTGAGTGAATCCCTTGTTTTGTGGTGTTTCTATGCATGGTTTTGCATTGCTTTACTTATGAAACTATCTGTATCTCAAAGCATGGCCCTTCAGCTTTTATTTTTTTCAATTCTTTCCTTACTACTGTTGATGGGGGAGTGAGAGTGTGACTTAGTTGCTGGTTGGGATTAAACCATGACCATTTATTTAGAACAGTTCTATAATGAGCAAACACCTACTGTTTTACCTGGTTTGGTTTTAGATTAGCTTTTTATAATTGCTGTAATATCTACTGTTGGAATAATTTTGATATATCATTTAAAATGACACATAGTAAAATGCAGTATTTATCATTTTTAGCCTGAACTCTGTGTAACACTAGACTGAAGAATAAGTGTGTAGCTGTGCAGAGGGGGAATAATAGCAAAGACCTTGACACTGCAGGCACAAGATGAAAGCTGAGGCTCCAGGCCATCAGGCTTTAGGCATACTTTCAGCAAAGAGTTTCTAATGATCAGATGTCTAATTTTGGAAGCCTATTAAAATTGTTTTTTAAGGAAAACAAAAAGAAGTTATCCAACATAAGTAAATGACATTTTATGCAGAAAAAAATGAAAAACATAAAAATAGCACCAAGCAGACCCTAGCATGAACGAAAAGAACATAACAGTGTCATGGTTCTGGTTTTGAATGTTGATGACTCAGCTCAAATCTATGCCACCTGCTTCTTGGAAGACTGGTCCCATCAATCTAGGACCCAGAGAAACCTTGGAAGTGTGAGCATATCCCAGAGAGACTATTAGATAATTAAAAGTCTGTGTATATCAGCATTAAATATTTCATTAAAACTACTTTTTTCTTGCAATAATTGCCTGATTTGGTTACTGTCCTTGTAAATCAAGTGATTTTTTAATAGTTTAACTATCTTTTCACTAGCCTAATAAAAAATTATTGCCTTAAATATGAAGATAGTTTCCTTAGCCCACAGAAGCTGCAGTGTATGACTGATCTTACACAGACCTGGCAGGAGACCATTTTGAGCAAGCTAAAGGTTTTAAGCTCAAGATATTAAGATATTATCCTATTTTTCATGGTTTAGGAGTGGTATTCCCCCATTCAGTGCCCCTACCGAGTCTCTCTAAAACCACATGCTGCTCCCCCTTCGCCTCCCTTTTCCTCCTGTAGAGGGATGAAATCAAAAATTGGAGGCACAAAGGCAAAGGTCTTGGGTTGAGATAGGGAAACATTACTCTAAACAGCAATAACATAAGAAAATAAACAATAAACAGCAATAAAGTAATAAGAGGTATGAGAAATTATTCATAGGGAAAAACATCCCTGATAAAAGATACTCCATCACATTTTCTCAACTGGAAAGATCCCCTTCTCCTCAGAAGAAAGAGAATCCCTTCCCCTGTGCCCAGCAACAGTGTGTGGCAGTACAGAATAACTCATTAACCCTTTCTTGGCTGGAATCAGGACACTGTTCTAAGAAGAATCATTTTATTTTACAAGAGTAGATATCTGAATAACAGTTTTTGCCAAAACAAGGCATGGTCATGATTCAAAGATGTCACAAATTTTTATGATGCTTTAAAGCTTTACTTCACTATGAAGTATGACAGATGTAGACCCCATGCAGAAGAAAATAAGAAAAATGTTAAAGACTCTTTGTGTACTTGCCAGACTCGGCATTAGAGGATAATATTGTCATCCTGAGCTTAGATTAACTGTTGGAAAGATGATCTTATAGCTCTATTCCAACACAAATGATTCTGTGAATCTGTGGCATAGGGACTTCAGTGATGGTTATTGGGAGAGGTTGTGGAAGGAACAGCAAAAGGAGTGACTCAAACTTTGAGATATTTCATGCTCAGAAATGCATCAAATTATGGAGTCAGTAATTAAGATTGAATTTAATTGTAATCCTCATCAGTATTCTCTGTCTACAATTTTTATATACTATTTTGTCTCTTTGTTCTCCTTCATATTAAAAAAAATCTGAAAGACATCCAAAAAGGAGATAGTAAATTAATCTCATCTATCAAAGGCACAATAAGCTGTTCTAGGCTTCACTGGTTGGAATTAAAGCTCTTCACCTTATTTCTGCAGCAGTCTAGTCTTGTGCAGTCTTCCTTCATGGAAGAAAGGAACAAATAAATTAGTTTTATTATCTCTTCAACTTATTAAAAGAAACACGAAGAAATGGTGAATCACACTATGGCATGAATGAGGAGGAAATTGTCTGAAAAGAATTCACTTGTAGTAAAATAAACTCCCATAACATGAAATGAAAACCCTGACATACTTCATACTGTTTCTAAGGATTTATTTTCTATTGCTAGCAAAGACCAAATCAAGCCATGGTACAGAAGAATTGGCATACAAAAACTGCTCAGAAAAGACAATTTTCTTTACACTACTCTCCACTTTCTAATATTACTCTTCTTGTTGAGAGTAAAAATCTTTATGATACTCTTTGTGAATCTTGCCATTTCAGTGATAAAATCTCCAGAATAAAGACTTGGTGGTGGAGAAGTGTCACAACCTAGGAAGAGATGCCTAATCTGAATTAGATCTACTCATTCTTACAAAATTCTGCAGTTTCTTTGTCTTTGCAATGTACTGATGGACAGAGAACTTTCAAGAGTGTGTTATTTGGGAGAACAGCACTGCAGGAATGAAAGAAAATTCACAGAGAGTTAAAATGCTAAATTGTGCTCTAGTACATTTCTGCTATCAGAGAAAGAAAGAGAGAGGAAGAAGTTGCTTAAAAAGAACCCATTTATAATAAAAAGACACTTGAATCAAACCTTAATTTTTTAATTATTTTTTCTAAGGTATTCTATTGTTCTGATTATAGTGAAGAGCTCAAACACAGTATAGTCTTATCATAGTTTGAAACTGATATCTAACATTAAAATTTAATGGACTGTTCTTGTACATACAATTGATATGTACAAGATACAAAAATTCTATTTATCCAAAGACAGGAAAATTCATTTATTATATCAAAAGGTGTTGCAAGAAAAACATAGAATGTTGTGGATTCCTCCCATTTTGAGGAGGCTGAAATCTGATCTTACTGTCCTTGTGTTATCTCCTCCCTTGACCTAAACCATAAGACTTCTCCCCTGAATACCCGATAAAACCCACAACCCTGCTCCTGCTCTCCCTCTCATAGTCCTCAGCCCCTCCCCAGTCTGGCATGGGGGGAATAAAAATGGATTCTCCAGCTTAACAGAGAGACTTGTCTCATCTATTTCCCTGCTGGTGGCTGAAACCTCCCTGGACACAATGATCACTGTTACATCATGCTGCTATAGAATATAAAACAGATAAAAACACTATATGGTCTAGATAAAACTGTCTTAGTAATTTTAATGAAATATTAATAACCACAATATTTTCATTTTCAGCTAAAGAGAAATTAAAAACCCATAACAAAAATCATATTTATTTTCTTTTAAAAATATTCCTTTTTGCTGTAAATAACTGAAATACATATTAAAACAGTTCAACAGCAAGGTTTTACAAATATTTTGTTGTCATGTGTGAAGAGCTCTTTAAGTATTAGAGTATTGCTAGCATGTGTGAAGAGCTTTTTAATACCTAGTCCCTTGTCTCAGATCTGTATTTGTATATTGATTTGAAGACTGTGATTAGTTTAAGTGCTTTAGGGAGAAAGTGTGTAATGATCTAACTGTCCCATTAGTTTCTTGGTCTAGCATTTTCACACCATTGTTTCCTCACATTTGTGAAAATTTGGTTGACACCTGAGAATGGGAAGTTGCAGCCTTCTTCATTAGACTTAAAATAAAATGACCATTAAGCAAACTGTTCTTTTGTCTTTTTGGTTTAGGAGACATATGTATGTTTACTTATACACTTGCAGAGCTGTCACTAACAAATTCAATATGTAAGACACAAAAAGGACAGAAAACTGGGAATAAACTTTTATTTATGTTAACAAACTGTTAGGTTAAAACTGTAAATAAACTTGAACTATCAGACTTCTTCAACTTGTGTTGAATTTAAAATATCATTACACAAAATCCTTTAAATTGTACCTTTAATATCAGAAGGTAGAAAACAGTAATATCTTTGAAAGTAAGTTTGAAATGGAACAAACATTCAATGAACTACAGCAAAATTCCTATATTAACTTTAATAAAGCTCTCAATAGGATCAAAAGCTTTTGTAGATTTTAAAAAACAGTGTGTTTTCAACTGCTGGTGGGGGTTTAAAATTTGATTTTTTCAGGCTCTTGTAAGTTTATTATTAAAGATTTGTATTCACATACTATTCACAGAATGTGAACTCCTGTAAAACACGCTGAGACCAAAACCAGTCAGTATTGGGATTGATGCCATTTAACATATTTGTTGGCACCTTGGACAGTGGCATTAGTGCACCCTCAGACAAGTTTGCTGATTGCATCAGGATATGAGGTGCTGTCAGCATTCTGGAGTGATGGGATGCCATCCAGAGGGACCTTTGCTGGATTGAGAAGTGGGCCTGTGATAACTTCATGAAGTTCAACAAGGCCAAGTGTATGGTCTTGTGTAAGTCCAAAACAAAAATACAAACTGGCTGAAGAATGGGTTGAGATCAGCACTGAGGAGAAAGACATAGGGATGTTGGTTGATGAGAAGCTCAAAACAACTTGGAAACATGTACTTGCATCCTGAAAACACAACTGTATTCCAGGCTGCATCAAAATAAGCGTGACTAGCAGATCAGGAGACGTGTTCTAACTCTCTACTTCATTCATGAGATGACACCTGAACCACTGTGCTCATCTCTGTGACCACCAGCATAAGAAGGACGTGAACCTGTTGTACTGAGTCCGGAGAAGGGCCACTGTGGTGATGTTGGATTTGTTTTATAAGTTTTAGAATAGTTTCAATTGTAACTGTAGTTTGGTAGCCACTTTAGGTGGGCCCCTGTCTTGGAATTTGTTCTTATCAGAAGCTGATAAGAGTTTCCAAGACAACCCAGGCTTCTGCCCAGAGACTGTCTCCCATTGGTCCCTCCCCAGGATGATTCCCTACCCATCCTTTCCAATGTATCTTTTTTCCCTCTGTCCCTCAATCATCTTCAAGGTCCAGAGGTTTGGCCAGTGGTTGGTGGATTTCCCAGGGGACCACTCCCCAATTTAGCTTGATTTGTTCTTGTTTAGGTAATTCAGTTGGCATTTGCCACCTTGCTTTGTTTTATTGGTTTATAACTTGTATCCACCCCTTGAATTGTGCTGGACAAAAACCCCCTGCGGCTCAGGTTCAGGGTCTCTCTTCGGAGGCTCTGAGCCTGGGGCCAGGGGCTTTCCCTGTGATCCCTGAATAAAACCTTTGCTCCCCAAGCCTCGAGAGAGTCCCCTCTTTCTGACCACGGCCGTGACAGTGAAGGTAATGGTCCTGCAGAGCCAAGAACCCACACAAAGGCTCTGTTGGGGCACAGCCAGAGCAGCCGGGTGGTCAAGCCAACGCAGGCTGACCTCAGAGACAGAGCTGCGCACGTCAACAGGCCACAAAGATGATCAGAGGGCTGGAGCACCTCTCCTGTGAAGACAAGCTGAAAGAATTTGGGTTATTCAACCTGGAGAAAAAAGGTTCCAGGGATACTTTAGAGCATTTTCCAGTACCTGAAGAGGGTCCATAGGGGAACTGGAGAGGTTTATTTTACCAAGGCTTGTAGTAATAGGACAAGGGTTAATGGTTTTAAACCTTTTAATTAGATTGAAATTGGGAAGAAATTGTTCACTATGAAAGTAGTGAGACATTGGAGGGAGTTGCCCAGAGAAGTCATGGATAGCTGATACCCAAAAACGTTTCAAGCCTGGTCTAGAGAAGCATGTCCATGCCCATGACCAGAGGGCTGGGATCAGATGACCTTTTGTGTCCCTTCCAACACAAACCATTCAATGATTCTATGATCACCCCATTATAAAACAAAATGTCTGTACACATTCACTCATACAGATTTTTTACGACAAAAATGTGTTTGCAAGTGTCAGAAGATAAAGTATAGGAAAAAAAAATTAATCAAACTTTTGCTGTTGGTATTCACTCATCTAGTTTGGACAATGTGGCTGTAGAGAAAAAAAAAAAAAAAAAAAAAAAAAAGGGGAGAGAGAGTAATTCCCAAAATCTGCTTTACAAATGACACAAATGACATAGCAAAAAAAAAATCGGTGTGATTCAAATCCTTTTCAAAACTACCTTATTGTATTTTAAAAATCCAAATCTTCTGGGAACTGAGGCAATTGTGTGTGGGAGGTTTGCATGTCTTCCAAATGGCAAAAATGTGTATTATGACAGAAGCACTAATTAATGCTCAGAAAAATTTCACAGTAAATAACTAGCTCCACAGAAAATCTCTGTTGCTTTCACTTTTGAAGAGAATTGTATTTTGGGAAAAAAATAGATAAAGTGGGTAGTATTTCGATCTTCAAGAATTTAGATAGGTATTTCTGTGAACTAAAAGGTATGAAACTATTATTCAGTCTCACTTTTTCTTAGAATGAATACTATAGCAATAGTTGGAATTTTCTTGATGTCTTTTTCATATTCAATTTTCAGAAAATGTGAATTGAAAACTTGCCTATTATACCTACTGCTTGTCAAAGAAACAGAGGATGTCAGAAATACAGAGATGACAGATTTTGTGTGAAGAAAAAGGCAATAGAAATTAAAAGTCTCAAAAGTCTGCAGTTCTAGACAAAAAGGGGGAGCACTTCAATAAAAACTTAACCTGGAATTTTTAGTCTTAAACTGTGACCCTCATTCAATAAAAACATATCTGGAAAGATACTGTTCTTCATATATTCCTAATAACTGTGTCTGTTTGCCTCCATTTCTTTTTGGACTTGTCTGTTTCCCCAAAATCTTTTTCCCAGAGAAGTCCCTGTAAACCAACCCAATCAGGAGCATAGGAGGTTCAACATGATCATGACAGCTGTACAAATTTTGTTAAAACTCCATAAACTCCTACTGACAAGATTTAGTCCTTTTGCATAAGGAGGTTCATTTTCCACACTTTGAAATTGCAGATCTGGTTTTTCATCATGCTTATTTATGATTAATATTCCTCAAACCCCATTGTTTTTTCTTGTTAAAATCTGCTAACATGAATGGAGCCTGTTCAATGTGAAAAGAAAGAGATGAGAAGACTGCAGCATATAGCGTTTTGGAACCAATTGGGTTAAGAGAGCTGTGAATTGAACTGGAATAGATAAACAGTGATAATTGTGGTGCTAGAGTTGAGATTTTCTCAATGTGACATTATTATGACTTGCCAGGAGCAGAATAGAACACAGGAGTCATAGGGACTGTCCCAGAAGATGTATTAGCTATGACAGGCTACCTTAAAGAAAAAAGTCTACTCCCTTAATATGAATCAAACTCAGAAAAATAAAAGCATTTAGGACCACATAACTCATAAGCCTTTGAACTATCATTTTCCTTTTCTATTTAAATAGATAACTCTAAGTAAAAAAAAAACTAATTTATGATACAGGTAATACATAATCTGTGGGTCTTTGTCTTCATCAATTGGCAGGTTTAATGGCAAGTTTGGGAGAGGGTGTTTCTAACAAAACTTTAAATTGCAGGTTGTACATTTAAGTATGCTGAGTTTATGCCAAGAAGTCTCTGTTGCTTCTATTAATATCATAAAAAAATCTGTATTTTTCAAAGGCTTGCCAGTTCCAATGTATAATTCTTCAAAATCCCAGAAGAATGTTTCCTCATGACTGCCTAGTCTATAACACAGATAATTAGTTCTCAGGCAAGTGACTCTCTCTATGCCACATACATTCGGCTCCTTCAAATACTTCCAGGGACTTTTTAAAACTAGAATTAGATTTAAACTGTTGTTTGAGAAATATCCCTTTCATGTTTTGTCCAGAAGGTCTGAAAAGAAAATACACAGTCTTAGACTTGTGACATAGTTAAGGTAGGATGTTTTACAGTTTTTCATGTACGAAAAGAGCATCATGAAGGGCAGATTTGAACTATATCAATTAGTCTGAAAGCATGTATTTATGACATGAAAAAAAGTTGCTCGGTCAAATTTTGAGACCAATATTTCAGTCATCCAGAATAAAAAGAAAGTATTCTTTCTCACTCTTTCTGGCAGATCTCCCAATATTTCTTAGGTAGGGTTCTGAGTTACAAAACATTAGTCTAGGTTATGCAATTTTTTCAAAAATTCTTCCTGAAATTGAATATGTTTTGTTTGAAGAGGTGACACTCAGAGAAGAAAAAAGGAATATTATTGGATACCTGAAACAAAATGCTGTAAAGAACCCTTGTATTTTAGAAATATCGGAATGAATTGCAACCTGTATGAATTAAACATTAAAAACACTTTAATAAATGTATTTATCAATTATATCCATACTTTGTTTCAGGCAGCTACATTTAGTGTTTGCTACACAAAACCACAGAAATGCAAAGTAACAATTTAAATATTGCAGTCATATTCCCAACATTACAAGATTTAACACCATTCATAAAAAACTTCAAATTTAGGAGATTTCTCTGACTTTATTTTTTACATTTTTGAACTTAGGTGTATTATCAAAAATGTGCAGAAAACTGTCTGATCAGTGTACCCAAAATTATTTTCTATCAATCAACTTTCTCCAGGAGCTGAATTATATAAAAGAATTCTATGATGTAGCAGAATAAATTGTGATAATTTTTAGAGCTGTTCCTGGACTTTTTTGGGGAATTTTCACTTTAGAAAATGTAACATAATGAAAATTAAGTTTAACTATCATCTAATAGTATTTGATTCATAACTTCTAGTTTTCAACATATAGTATGCAATTATAAGAAATATTCATTGTATTGAAAATGTATGTACTAAATATGAATGACACTATTAATTTCTAAGTATCCTTTTCAACTAAGATTCATTTGATTAATGCCTGATGATACTACATCTTTAAGCAACAGCAAATTTTTTATTTACACTAGAACCATAGACATAATTTCTGCAATTACGGTCAAAAGTAAATTATTTCCAATCTTCTAAAGTTTCTGGTCAAAACTCACCTTTTTTCCTTCTTATTTTTAATGTATATGCATGTTCCCATACAATTGTAGTAGTTTTCTCCAGCATAATATTCATATGCAGCACAAAAATTATTTTAAGGTAATTAAATATAAATATGAATATGTTATATACTTGAAAGAGATGAGTAGACTTTTGTGCTTGATGTTGGGGATCAACCTTGGTAGTTGGTTTTAAGGTAATACTGTTGCTTATGGCACTACAAGTTCATAATAGCGTAGAGAGAAACCAAAGTTCTTGGGAGAGAAATTATTTTAAAATTTAATAATAGGAATTAGATCAAAGAATCAGCAACTTTTCTTTACAGGCTATATTTGATGAATTTTGATGGCATGATGTTCCAAATGTAGCAAAATTCTTAGTAGCTGACAAATATTTAAAACACAGTGTTGATACCAAAAGTATATCTTAAATTTTTGACTGAGTTCCTAGTTCCTAATCAATTGCCCTTTGAAGAAATGCAATCTTTTTTGACTGAGCTATTATAAATATAGACCAATTTAAGCACTTAGTATAAAAATCAGCAGAAGTTGAATAACTCTTTTTAACCCCAGGATACCTGCAAACAGCAGAATAATTGTAAACAAATCCAATCCCAGACAGGTCTAATCTCATAGTTACTGTTTTTCAACGTAAGAGTCACTGCCACTAGGTATGTTATATTGTGGTACTTACAAAGCTCTAATTAAAATAAATTCCAGGCAATTTTCTTAGTTCTAGGATTAGTGTCATATCCTAAAAAAGTGTGGTTTCTCATAATTTTATATGCTCTTTAAGAGTCATGACAATTGCCATGGGAGTTTCCAGAATGAGGTAGCTATTAAAGTCACCAAGCTCCCTTCATAAAGGAGGGAACTTATTCATTTTACAGTTTCATCACTTTCAAGTAAAGAAACACACATAAAATAACACTGGGCTAAAAATAGAAGGTGATGCTGAAGAGAGTACTACCTTTATTCTCAGCCTTTGAGCAGATGTGGGAGCATTAGCATCTTTCCTCCTGCATTAATAAACCTCAGCCTGTGTACGGATTCTTTTCCAGTGAAGCAGAATAATAAATGCCATGTGGGCCTGAATTATTAGAGTAATTCTAAATAACTTCCTAGCCAGTGGTGCTTGATTTCGGTCTTTTGACCTACAACTGCACTTCTTAATTGCATGGTTTTCCAGAGCACAGAATAAAGCATGGCTATCCAGGAAAACAGCCTCCATAAAGCTCCTCGTCTTCCAGTACTCCTGTTGCTTGTGGGCAGTAGGGGAAGGATAGAATAACAGTAGGGGACAGGAATGAATACTTATGGCACTGCTGAGCAGATTTCCTCATGAAGTCAGCTGAACAAAAGCAAAATTACTCAATTTCTCTATGTATAAAATGGTGATTATGGTTCTCCTTTGTGTGTAAGATACTTTGTGATGTACCAGTTATGTGTTAAAAATCCCTTCTAAAATATATTAAGAGGATTAAAGATGCATCTCTGCAAGTTAGGATACTATGAGTTTATTTTATACCAGAATTTATGAGCTTAAAATGCAAAACTTACTCAAAGAAATAAATAAAAGTAATCTCTATATAGAGATTTTTATTTTTAACTCATTCTGGATAAATACACTGCATATGTGATTCCATTTACATTTTATATGAACTGGCTTTTTGCAGACAGGAAGAATTGCATCATAACTATCACTATCTTATAGCATAATGGTGCTTTAGTTCCTAACATTAAAAGAAGTTCTAAATGGTCTTGTTTATAAAATATTATTTTCATTAATGTAACAGTGCCCTCTATGTTCCAGAGTTTGTATTGAGGGTAATATTATTTGTATACTTAATATTTTATTTTCTTTTTGAGAAAGGGTAAATTCACCATTCTTTCTTTTTTAATGGTGAGTTCTGCCAAAGCAAACAAGCAAACAAACAAACAAATTTTATAAGTGGAGAGTGAAATGGAAATTTGAATTTCAAGCTCTTAATTGCATTACAAATAGCTAGTCAGATATCTTGTAACATAAACAAAAAACAAAACCAAAAAAAGAAAAAACCAAAAAAACCACTGAGATTTGGTTTGTAGTGATTGATTAATGATAAAATGGCTGCAAAATATATTTCAAACCCTAAAATTAATGTTTTAAATGTAATGTTTTTATGTAATATTTTAAATGTATCAAAAGTGGTAATGTATTTGTTTTTAATAGAAGATTGTAAATAATCAGTTATGGATTTACTGCATACATAAAATCCTTCAAGAGATATCATGGTGAAAAAGAAATACAGATGAGTGATGAGGCATTGAGATGTGTATGCCTTCATGTCCACTGAATCTCAATTACACAAATCTGACCAGATAATATATTTTCAAGGGAAAAAAAATTGATTTTTTTTTTCATATCGAGTTAAAAATTTTCACAAGTAAATTTTCACATTTAAGAAAATTTGTCTGATTTTTCCCTAATGTTAAGAAGAAGAACAACATCTTTTGAGAACATGTCTTCTTTACTGAGAGTTTTTCTAAAACAGAAAAGAAGGAAAAAAACATAGAATGGAAAACTCTTTCATAAAAGCTACTACATCGTCTACATCATCTGCGGTAGGATCAAGTAGTAAGTACAAATCATAAGCTNATATTTTATTTCAGGTGAATTGTTGCTATGAAGAAAATCACTTTGCTGAAAATCAAAGTGTTTTGAACTAATAGATGTCTTACTGTATTCCAGAAGGAAGGTTCCTGAAATAACTTTTGGTAAAAAATATTTAAGAGCCAAAGCAAAAAGCAGCCACTAGAAACTCATTGAAAATGTCTCTCTTTCTCTTTTGGAAATGGCAATATTCAGTGACTTCTATGAATCCTTAGGAATAATACAGTCTCATTAGTGAGAGTGGGACTTTCTAACTGCCCAAAGAAAATTTATTGTTTTCTTATTTTTTGTACTTTATATGCAGTTATAGCAAAAATCCCCCAAATTATAGAACTGGATTAGAAAAAGATATAGAACAAATATGGCAGGGACAGCTTCTATAAAAGAAACAGACTCTGCAGCCTCCAAATGAGCCAGTACAAACAAATACAATGGTGGTCTTAAAAATCACGAATTGTGATGACTGCAACTAGAATAATCCTAAAAGATGTTTTAAATTATTGCTTCTACATTTAGACATAAATACACATTTTCAATTTTCTGTTCAGCATCGTTTTTTCTTAGTGTTTCACTCGCAAATTTGAAGGGTGATGCATTTTTTACAAGTTATAGTGGTAGGTGATATATTTTTATGCTACATACTATCACTTGAAAAAGTCCAGTCAATCCAAAAGAACTTGAAGATGTGGTCAGACTCTTCAATGTATCCTTGTTTCTGAGAGACAAAGGAGCTCTCAGGTATATTAATCATTGTACATTGTCTTCCTCCATACAAAATACTAATTGCAAGGCTGATAAGAATTGTAAGGTGGTTTACAAAATCACTGTCAATAATTTCTTGAAACAGATAAAAGAAATATTACATCAGAATGCAAAGACATTTCTAGATTTTCAAGAGGTTGGAAAAACTTTTTGGTAGAATATTTTATTAACAGTTGTTTTCATCCCACAAGGGGAAAAACAAGAAAGCCAGAATATCAATTGTATTCTATGTTGTTAGTGTCAAACTTGTTTGGCTGAAGTAATTATGGATTTGTAATGATAGATTACCTTCCAGTGCAGAAGGACTGCACACAAGCATGATTTCTGATGTCTCCTTAATGAAGAGACCAGTCACTGCTGAAAGCAAGCTAAAACAATCTGAAGCTGAAAGCACTTTCAAGATTTCCAGGTTATTAATTTTCACTGTTTAATAAATATACTTAGTAGACACAGTATGGTATCATAAACTATAATATTCTGAATGGATCAAGAGTTGGTTAACTGACTTAAAAATAAACTGTGAGAGGTTAGTCATTATTATACAGGAGAAGGGATTTCCACAGGGAACAGGACACTAGCCAATGACACATTAAAAAGCTAATTATGTAATCACCACCAATAAAACATGTGGAAGGCAAAATATTTATCCCAATGGTAAATAATAATGAGAATGTAGATGCCATAATATAATCTGGGTAGTTTGATAAATCATTTATATTCAAATGAACTATTTCTAATGCAGCCAGATAAAAAAACTATTTTAATACTGGAGTTTGCAGAATAAGTCTTTTTCCCCAAAACAAAGAGATTCAAAAGACCTAAGAGTCCTACCAGCAAAGATAATCAGCATTCAGAACAATGCTGTAGCAACAAGTGATTTTGTTCTTGGAGAAGGAAGAGAAAATTTAATTAGAGCACATAGCTGATTTTACCATTGCAGGGAGTATTATCAGTTTATTCTGTGTAATTATGGGGTTTAGATATTTTAGAAGAAGGATAAAAGTTAGAGAAAGTTAATGAAAAATAAGATTGGCAAAAATGATGAAACCACTGGAGAAAGTACCCTAGAGTGAAATACAGAACGTATAAAAAAGAAGATTTTAAGGTGATTTGATTGCAGACCATATCTTCACAGAAAAAAAAATACATTAAGTTCTACAGAGCTCTTTTATCTTGGGCAAGACATGGTAACAAGAACGAGTAGCTGGAAATTGAAACTAGATATTCTCATTGGAAATAAGTATTTTCCTCAGATATAGAATAAAATCTNNNNAAAAAAAAAAAAAAAAAAAATTTTCTGCTTAATTTAAGTCACAATGTAATTTAAGTACAAGAAATATTCAAGGATTCAAACAAAATGGTCCCTTGTAGAAATTCTATATGATTTACAGTCTTAAAAAAATTGCATCGTATATTCAGATATCCAGTGGAGGTGCCATATTATAAATTTTCTTTCCAGGTGATCACTTTGCAGTATGCAGCTTCTTCAATGTCCTCAGGAAGTTACAGGATTCCAGAGAGAAATTCTACACTCCCTCAAAGAAAATTAAAGCATTTTCTTCCTCTTCCTTACCTGATGCCTGTATTTTACTAATGCCTCCCACTTCCTCTTACTCGTCATCTCCTCAAGCTCTGTGTCATAACCCTCCTGTCTGATCCTTGATTCCCTGTTGGTTCTGATCTTAAAATTCCTTTGTCTTGGCCTTCTTCCACTGTCAGCATTGACAAGCATTTTCAATTGCAAATGTTTTCTGGATTATTATTTCTTTCCATTTCAAAAACTAAACTGTTGACGCAGTGCAGATCTGAAAGTCTTAAATTAATTTCTACCTTATTTAAGAAGGAAGTTACAAAAAACCTCTAAAACTATTAAAAATAGAACCAACCCCTTCAACCGCTATAATGAACTTGGAAAACATCTGAATTTTATTTTTTGAATTCTATATTTGATTCTACCTGCATCTTGTGTTGCTGACCACCTGCTTTTACATCATTTATGCTAAAGGCCTATGAAAGCATTGTTAGATTGAAGAAGAAAAGTAAAATAGTAATCCAGTCAGAAGCATCCCCAAAGACAACATTGCCAGATGTATAGCTGTATAGGACATCTCAGGAGACTTGATAACTCATCAATAAAAAATATTTTGTCCTGGAAATTGTTTCATCAAGGCCGTTTATTCAGGAGTGCTTATTACTTTTGATACTGGTGGCTCAGGATTGTTTTCACACTGTCATCTCCCTCAAGAAAGCTTTTAAAAATTCTGTGTTCAGCCAAACCTAAGGAACTCCTTTTCTTGTGTCATAGGAACACTATCAATGGAAGTCTGTGAAATTCTGTTTTATGATCCAGTCTCAGAGACAGGCTGGCTAGTCTAGATTGAAAAGAGTGATCTGTTTGAAGAATAGTCTGTGAGTTTTCTGGGGTAAGGCAGGCCATCTAGGATGAATCAGAGCAAGCTGACAGGAACATGCTTTGGACAACTGAATAGAAAAATGTATAATACCTTGATTTGATGAAGCTGTTTTAAAGCCATTTTGATATTTTTGAACAGAGATCCCAGGCTAGATTTGGTGACATCACAATATTTATTATCCTGGGACTTATAATGCAGGATTTAGGTTGGGGTTGAGCAAGCTATAAACCCATTCCTAGAAGGTGATAGAAAGGTAATTAATATCTGTATGAGGAATGATAAAATCTTGGGCAATAACTGTAATTCAATCAGTCTTTGGTGTGCAATATTGCCTCTACTCCTATTTCATGACAAGTTTTGAAGTTTTGAACTTTCCGAAAAATGTCCTAGAATTAATATTTTCATTTTTATTTTATGTTTCTCATATCCACTTCTTACTTAGCTAGACTTGAGCTCAGGGTTAGATCCTGGAACACTTTCTTTTCTTAGCAACACTTTATATTATGGAAAGCTATTATCATATCCTTGGTTAATCTTTTCCAAATAAGTAATTCCATCCTCTCAATTTTTCTTTAATATCTTTTTCAAATCTCAGTGGTTGTATTAACTTATCTAGTTGATCAAAGCTCTTCTTGAGGTATCATACCCAAATGTGTTTCTTGAATTATGATGCAGAACAGGAGAAAGATAATTTCCTGTGCTTTCAAGATGACTTTAAGATTTCTCTTTATTTCAATAGAACTTACATTTGTCTCTTTCTGAAACCTACCATTATGTTCATAAGTCTCATGGTAATTCTTTTTCCATGAAAATAAAAATGTTTAAAAAATAAAAAAGAAAGACGGCTTGCTGGTTGTCACTCAGTGGAAAAAGGTCTTTAGTCATATTCCAGTGCTATAGCCAGATATTCGTGCTGTTTTGTTGTATGCCTGTTTTCATTTTATTTTCAGAATGTTTGTCCCATTGACATGAATTTGCCATCTGTTTCTCCCCAGCAGACCTGGCTGCTGCAGACACACTGCTCAGCAGACACTGTCCTGGCCCCTACCATGATACTGTACATTGCTGTGGGTCATTCATAGCAAGCTGGTAATAAATCACTCAGATATTTTCCCCAAATATTGGATTGATTAGATGAAATACTAAGATTTCATTGGGCAAAAAGGCCTCTCTGAGATGTACACATAGAAATAGTTTAAATCTGGAGTGTTGCAGTTTGTGGGTCTCTGCCTGCTCTGGCGGCCTGGATCAGTAGGAATGATACGATCTACACATGCTGGGTGTGTGATTCGGGCTAAGGACGACGCTGTTCCAATGTGGAAGACATTCCAAAAGCCTTTATTCTCGTAAGCATACAGTTTATATACCTCCAGGGTCCTATCACTACGTCAGGGAGGTCTTTGCTTCCTTATAAGGTTAGTAAGGAATGGAAAAATACTGGTATTCTGTTAAAAGGGGGGCTTATGCATGCCGAGGGTGATTCCTTATCTCGAGTGAGGCAAGAGGGGAGATTTTCCTGTGCCCTTTACCCGTTACACTTGCGATATCTTCCGCAGCGCCTGTCTCTGCCTAACCACACTGGAGGCAACGTAAAATGTTTCAGTCTACAGCTGCACACGAAAATATTTAGCAGCCTATGTGTCATTCCCATAGGACTAAAGCTGCTGGCTCATGTGCTCTTTGCTGTGGTCTGGATTGTGGTCACTATGATTTAATTTGCTCTAACATCACTGATATGGGGAAATAACAAAAAATGAAATCTGGGTTATTGGGAAAAATATATTTAACATTTGTGTATTCTCACGATATACTTGCATGATTTTCTGTCAACCCTTTTCCTCAGAGCAGCTCTCTGACATTCTAGCCTTACAGTGGGAAATATGTGTTTTCTAGACTGTTGTAATAGCTCACATGTTTAAATGTCACCTGATAATTTATAGTGTATGATTATTTTTTTTCCTATTGAAGATGTTTCAGTAAATAGGAGCAGAGAAGAAAGAAGCTATGAAAAAAATAGTTTATTTCTTTTGCTCTATCCACTGGAACTCTGTGTGAAGGAAGTTTTTATCTTTGTTTCTTTACACTAATTAATTATTTGAATATACATCTGAGTAAGTATTCATTGATTTTCACTGGACCTGAGAAACAATCTCAGTCCAAATCACTGCTACATTAGAAAAGACTTTATCACAGTGATCATGCTCGTATTCAGATTTTAAAGAAAGGATGTCAGCTGTCTAAAATTAAACTTCAGGGAGCAGTCCCACGTTATTCAGCATGTTTATATGTGTCTATAACACTACAGGGAAAATGTTTTGGGGAAGCCAAAAAGTTAAGGAAATCAAAATGGATGTGCAGGAGTCAAATATGAGCAAAGAATTTGTGAAGTCCTGACCTAGTTCAGCTTTATCCTGGAGAATACCCTTGTTACTACCCATTAGGCATAGGAAGTCTCCTATTTGTGGAATCATGAAGATGTCTAGCAAGAAAGATATTCATTTCAGAATAGTCAGGTAAAGAGATATACATGTAGAATAAATATCTCCAACTTCAAATTTAAAAAATACTATCAAAATCAGGGAAGAAACGTGAAACTCTTTGTCCTGTGGCCTAATAATTGTCCTGATGATGGCTATTCTCCATCATTCTGCAGTTTCTCTCTTTATCCACAAAAATTTATGTTTCAAAAGGATCTGATTTAAATCTAATATCAAATGGGACAGTTTCTGAATACTCAGAAACTGGTTTGCATCAAAAAAATGTTTACCAATTTATTCAAAAATAAAAAGTTATTTGCTAGTAAAAACATCAAAATACCCCATTATTTAGAGCTATATTTGACATGCTTTAAAAAAAATTAAGTATGCTAAATCAATTTCAAGTGTTTTTTTGTAAGCCCTTGTAATCTCAAGGCTATCACTAGGTAATACTGTGATAATGTGTGAGGAAGAAATCACATTGAAGTGATTAATAATTATTAACCCCAGTGGTGATGGTAGGACAATATCTTGGAGCCATGCTGCACTCAAAGCTTCTGCAAAAACATGGTCCCTGATCTAAAAAGCTCATCATCTAAATAGATCATGCAGCAGTGAAAAAGCAGCTGTACAGATGAACAAAGCTCTGTGTTGTGGCTGAAAAAAAAATCAACTCATATTGTTCAGTGCTTAATTCTTCATTTGCAGACTCACACTGAACCAGTAGTTTCTGAGGTGATATCATGGACATAGGTTAACCATCAGCATGTTTTTCTTTTGCTGTGTTTTCTCTCCCATGTGGAAGACATATCCCTTTGCCTGAATGCTGCCTCTGAGTGACTGGTATCTCATTTCATGTACTCTCAATACCTTCTAGCAGTATCCAGCATCATGAAACCTACTTCAGCATTGACCTTACTTCAATTGGGCTGTATGTATGCTAAAGTGCATGATTTTTATGTCTGATTTGATATTACTGCTTACTATTATATTTCTAACATCATATCCCTTTCTCTCTTTTTAGCTGTGGTTCAATGTTCCTTTCCAGATAATATCAGACTGATGTTCACTGAATTCCATGAATATGCTCTTTGTTCTTTTAGATGATTAAACATTGGAAATAGGAAGAGCCATCTCATAGACTTTATTTATTCCGGTAAAAGCCTTTCGGCATATTCACATTTTGCCATTCCTCATTAGCTTCTGTTTATATTTCTCCAGCCAGCATGCAGTTCAATTGAAAATACCTAAGCACTCTTATCTGAGTAAATAAATGTTATGTATTTTGCAACAATTACTCACTACCAGACATGTCTGCCTAGATAGTATTCTTTATACAGAAGAAAATCAGTCAAATAATTTTAGTAAAACTAGGAATGCTATTTCATGTCAATGCTTATGTATTTTATCCATGCAAGATATAATAGTATAAAAATGTAATCATACTAAGTGCATGTGCTAATCTTAAATACTGCTCTGTAAATCTACCCTGCTACATAAAATATAATAGAATTACAACACACTTATTGACACAGCTGTACCAGCTGTATTACTGCCACAAAAATAAACAGTTTTAGCTTTCTTGCTTCTAATCTGCTGGTGCATTTTCCAACTTGAGGTGGTAATTTTCAATCCTTATGCATTTATTTGCACAAGTATAGTAGTCTAAAGACACAAAACAATACATAAATACACCAAGCATGTAGAGATGCACACAAAGATGCAGAGATATATTTTAGGCATATGTAGATATTTGTGTATATGATTGTACAATTTTAGATGTAATGAATCTTCTTTTACACAGATATTTGTATTATATTCAAGGTGCAAACATATTTGAACATTTATGTAAAATATTTGAACATGTACGTAAAATATTTGAATATTTATGTAAAATATTCTGCTATTTTACATCTGCAGTGAGGCTGTAAGTTAAGCTGCTATTTTTACAAGTGTTATTCTGATTTCCAGGTGAAAATTCCCATAATTTCCAGTATGGCTGTACTAAATCCCACTTGTTACATTTCTTGTAGTGTGGCCATCAGGGTCTGTGGGGCAGTTATCGTCCCCCTGTACTCGCCACTGGTGAGGCCACACCACAAATCCTGTGTTCAGTTCTGGGTGCCTCATTGCAACGAGGACATTGAGGTGCTGGAGTGTGTCCAGAGGAGGGCAACAGAGCTGGGAAAGGAGTTGGAGCTGGAGCACAAGAGGAGTGGCTGAGGGAACTGGGGTTATTTAGCCTGGAGAAAAGGAGGCTTTATCACTCCTTACCACTACCTTGCAGGAGGTACCAGCAAAGTGTGAGTCAGCCTCTTCTACCAGGCAGGACAAGAGGAAATGCCCTCAGCTTGCACCAGGGAAGGGTTGTCAAGCATTGGAACAGACTGCCCAGGGCAGTGGTCGAGTCACTATCGCTGGGGAGATTTGAAAAATGGCAATCAGGCACATGGTTAAGTAATAGCCTTGACAGTTCCTGGGTTACTCCTGGACTCAATGACCTTAGAGGTCTTTTCCAACCTAATTGATTCTCTCAGTCTTCAATAATCTGAGGAAAAAATGTGATCAATTTTATTATGAATTATGGAGTTTATCTTATTGGAAGAAAAAGGATTTTTTTTCTAGCTAAAAAGAAGGAAAAATTTGTGCCACAGGACTGGAATTGCTTAAAATTGTTCAATATGGAACCACAGTGAGGTTAAAAGATGAAGAGAGTTCCCATCAGAACAAAGGCATCCTCATTTTTCATTGTCTTACCTCATTAGATCTATATGACATGAATTCAAGAGTAATATGCATTTCCTTGGGCAGGAAAGGCATTCGGTACTATTTTTTAAAGATAAACTTAACAGTGCCAGAAGGTTTCAGGAACTGAAAATGTTATTTTACTTAATATATTAAATGCATACAGAGAGGCACCCAAAACTCCAAGTCCTAGTCTTTGAACAAGTATTTACAGAAATACATAGTACAGCAGGAACAGGGAAGGAACAGAAAGAACAGCTGCACAAGCAAATGGAAACAGATTTTGATAGGCAACTGAATAAAGACATTGACTGAATTACTAGCTTCACTCTCCATATTTTTAGAAGTGGAAAATTTTATTTGCAATGAGTCCTTAAATTATTTATAGGATTAAATTAGCAACAGTTCTAAACCACATAATAACATTTAATGACACTACAATAACTTCTAAAGTGACTATTGCTGCAAAAACACACCAAATTGCTGAATAATAGAATTTTCATACATTAAGCACACGACATATCACATTTAAAATTATTAGCTTACATGGTTTTTGTATTGCAATAGCTGCCAACTTCAATAATAAATGTCAAATTTGGATTAATACAAATTACATTACAGTATAATCAAGATAAGTGCCAAGTAGATTTTAATAGGGAAATTTTTTGGGGTAGAGCATAACAGAACATATTTTTTGTCTAAGAAAAAGAGTTTTTCTCCAGTGACTAGATGCCATATCACCATTCACCAGCATCATTCACTACCACTCTCTGGGCCTGAACACCCAACCAGCTCTTAACCCAGCAAAGAATGGCCCCGTCCAAGTTGCGGGCTGCCAGCTTTTCAAAGAGTATGATGCAGGCTTTGCTGATGTCCAAATAAGCAACATTCACAGCCTTTCCTCACCCATTAGGCAGGTCACCTGGTCATAAAAAATCAAGCTGGCCAGTCAGAACCCAATGCTCACAGCCCATGCCAGGTGGGTCTGATCCCTTGGTTGTCAACTGCACTCAGTTCAGTCGTCTGCAAACTTGCTGAGGCTGTGCTCAATGCCCTTGTCTATGTCTTCAAAGAACATTTTTAATAACACTGGTCCACTGTCCACTGAGGGGCACTTGTCACTGATGTCGATTGGGACTCTGAGACATTGACCCCTGCATGCCACCATCTGATCACTTTCTTGTCCATCTAAGACTCCACCTGTTAATTCATCTCTTTCCAGTCTAGGGAGAGGGATTTTGTGGGAGACCATGTCAAAAGCTTAACAGAAGTCCAGATAAATGCAACTTTAACCTTTCCCTTGTTCACTGAGATTGTGATTCCATCCTAGAAGGTTGGTCAGACAGGATTTTACCTTAGAAGCTGTACTGGATGTCCCAAACCACTTCCCTGCCCTCCATGTGCCTTGGAACAGCTTCTATGAGGAACTATTCCATGATCTTACTGGGGATAGAGGTGAGGCTGACAGGTTAGTAGTTCCTAGAGTCCTCCTTTCTACCCTGTTTAAAGATAGGTAAAATATTTCTCTTATTCCAGTCACCTGGGACTTAACCTGACTGTCGTGTTGTCACGATACGACACAGAAATGAAGGCACAGAACCCAGTGACCCAGTGAGGAAAAAGAGTCAAAGTTTATTTACAACTTGGGTTTTATAGTTTTCCAGGGATTACCCCTGGATTGGATGGAGAAGTTACAACCTCTCTATCCACACTGGTGGGGACAAAAGTCCATCAAATGTCTCTCCTTGAGAAAGGAATGTAAGTATAGATTGTTTTCCTACAGAATCCTTGAAAGGAATCCACTTCAACATATAAACATACAAAAAGAACCTCAGAAAAATCAGAAGATTTAAGAAACTCTCAGAAGGCTGTATAAAAATGTGGGTGACATCGTGTCACTTCTAAAATCACAGAGAATTGTTTGGCAACCACATCAGTCTATTACCTCAGGATATTAGGATGCATCTCAAGGAGTTCCATAGACTGAAGGAGGAAATCCTGAAGTCAGTGACACAGTTCTCATAGAGATAAGATCATTGCTTCATTTATTATTGAAAACTTACAGTTTATACAGGAAAATCACAAAGCTCATGCCATTATAGGCACTTCTATGATTGGTTACAAGCTCTTTTGTCATAACAGCAAATATGACTAAACAACTCCTAATTGGTTGGCAATAAGTCTTTCTTTGTTCTGTCTAATACACAATGCCTTTGTCTTTAACATCTATGAGAAGGTTTATTAAGTTGTTACATATCCTCTACCTATGTGACAGAGCATCCATGAGAATTTATTTATTACTTTTGCTACTTTCTTACTAACTCAAGGTAGCATACGATCAGCACAATGCACAATATACAATAGGGACAATACAAAACTTCATACAATGCTCTGATAGTAGGGCTTGTTCAATCCTGACATTAAAAAATCATGGCCTCACTCTGCTAAATATTCCTCAACAATAGACTTATGAACATTCAGGTTCCTCAGGTGGTTATGAACCTGATTTCTACTTACAGTGGGACGCTCTTTGTTCCTTCAGTCCCTGTCCTGCTTGGAACAGATTTGATAGGCATGGGAAGAGAGTCTGACATTGAAAACTGAGGCAAAATATTTGTTGGGTACATCAGCCTTCTCCTCTTCTGTTGTGACCAGTATTGCAGCATTGTTCATGAGGCACTTACACCTTCTTTGACCTTCCTTTTCTGGTTAACATACCTGTAGAAGCCCTTATTACTTTTTGCTTCCCTTGCAAGATTCAATTCCATCTTTGTTATTGCCTTCCTCATTCCATCCCTATACAACTGCACTTCATCTCTACACTTGTCCCAGATCACCATCCTAGGTTTAATTGCCTATGTATTTGCTTCTTTCCCTTTAGTTTGACCAGCAGATCCCTACTCCGACCTGCCACTGTCTTGCCTTCCTTACCTGATATTTTGCTCCTGGGAATTGCTAGCTTTTGTTCTCTGTGGAAAAAAGTGCTTTATAAATTTAGTGTGTGTTTGATTCCTAACTATCTACAATTCTTGAATAATATTCATCCATATCAAAGATCAGAGTTGGTTTATTTGTTGTAGCGTTGTTTGGATTTATTTTATAAGTGTTATAATAGCATTTATTGTAAACTGTAATTTTAGCTTAGCTAGTTAGATATTTTGTAAGCAGGGCCCCCTGTCCTTATCAGAAGTTGATAAGAGTTTCCAAGACAACCCAGGCCTTTGCCCAGACACTGTTTTCTATTGGTCCCTTCCTAAGATCATTCTCTACCCATCCTTTGTAATGTATCTTTCCCCCTTTTATCCATCAATCATCCTCAAGGTCTAGAGGTTTGGCCAGTGGTTGGTGGACACTCAGAGCACCCCACCCCAATTTAGCTTGATTTGTTCTTGTTTAGGTAATTCTGTTGGTATTTGCTACCTTGCCTTGTTTTATTGGTTTACAACTTGTATCCACCCCCTGAGATTCGTACTGGTAAAAGCCCCCTGGAACTCAGGGTTGGGGTCTCTCTCGTGGGAAGCTCTGAGCCTGGGACCAGGAATTTTCCCCTGTGTCCCCTGAATAAAATCTGCTCACAAAACCTTGAGAGAGTCTCCTCTTTCTAACCACGGCCGTGACAGCAGAGGTAACGGTCCTGCAGAACCAAGAACCCACACAAGGTGCTGTTGGAGCACAGCCAGGGCTGCTGGGTGGACAGTCAAGCAGGGCTGACCCCAGAGACAGAGCTGCGTGCAGCAACAACTTGTTATTAATTTTCTAGTAGTGACTTACCAGTCTGTTTATACAACATCTAATCCAGGCATCATTAAGACAAGCATGAAAACTTAATTAGTTTAATGGGACTTGGATGATCTCCCAGATGATAAGGAGCAGTGCCACCTTTTTTAAATCTTCTGGTACGTTTCTTCAAGCAGCAGAGATGTCTGAGTAACTTTGTTCCAGCAAAAATGAAAATTTCATTCCCCTGTTCGTGTCTGAATCCTCCCCTTCCTTATGTTACATGGATTTGAAGATACCTTGCTGAGCCAATTCTATTTATCAGCCTGGCAAAATGCTGATAAGCTACAGTTGGTTTACAGTTTTGTAAGTATTTTTGCTGAGCTACTGAAATTAAGTTGCTCACAAAAGCTTCAGAAAAATGTCAAGGTGAGCTCTGTAAGGACTGCAGAGACAGGATTGAGGGAAAGAAAAATGGAATGGAGAAGAACTCCCTCTTCTTGATTTTTTAAAGCTAGCTCCCAAGCTAGTTCACTCCAGCTACTGAAAGTATTTCTGTTAACATAGGTTCCTGCTACTTATGCAAGTTCTGGATGATGTTCTCCTCTTCCATCTCTCCATCCTGTCAGTGTTAATGGATTCAGAGACATGACCCCATTCTCTGAATTAGACTCTGGAAGAAAAAAATTATAGTCCAGAAATGCTTAAATCTGGAATTTTTCTGCAAGATGAAATAATAGTACATTGGTGAAGTGCTCATTTGGTATAAACTAACTTTCCAGTTCAGGATCAGGACACAAAAGTCAGTGAATCACAAGCAGACATCACATCCAGCTTCCTGCGACCATTAGTAAATAACCAATGTATAGGGATAATCTCAGGTAAAAGTCTTGGTAGACTCTTAATTCAACACTCATACAATCAATCTGCCTAAGCTTCCCAGATGATCTGACAGTGTATAAACCTAGCATGTGTGTTAACCATGATTAAAACATTTCTCTCAAAGTCACTGACTATGGCTGTCTGTCTCAGTGCACAGTGATTTAGCAAAGAGTAAGTACAATCTTGGACAAGTTAAAGGTGAACAAAAGGGAAAGAAACCCACAGTTTGCATTAGAATGGTGTATCATTACACTTTGAACACATATCCTTTTTTAGTTCTACATATACCTTATGGACAGTGATCTGCTGATCACTGCCTCTGTCCATCTTGACTCCCAGGCTGTATTTACTATCACTCAGAAATGCCAGCTTTGCTGCTGCCAAGACAGCTTCAGTGCTCCATCTTCGGAAAAATCTTGTATCTAAACCCATTTACTTAGTCTATCTCAATTTCACTGCAATTTTGACATGAACAGCTCTGCTGAGAAGTTTAAGTGTGTGATAGTTCATAGTGAGGAGATCTGCCAGTGTGGTGATAAGCAGCTGGAAAAGTAACCCTTCCACAAGTTTGCAAAGCACTATTCTGTCTGAATGCTTACAGGTTATCACAGCAGCACCACTGACTATTGCTTTATAATACTGGGCCTGTATCCATGTTTGATATGTGTAAAGGTAAGAAATTAATTTCTCTTTGACAATACTGAATGATTTTATTTGGACTGACTACTGGCAAACAGAACACTGAGGACAGCTTATGGAGCTGTGACTGCTGAATGAAAGGCATGGACAAGGTTGTTACCAAACTGACAGGTTACTGAGGTTTACTGTTCACTTATTCATCAGCCAAGAAGTTCTTACACAGAAAAAAGAAAAAAACAACTGATTAACATATCAGTAAAAGATCTAATTTTCTATCTTAAAAGATTGAAGATCTATCCTTTTGTTTTCAAACAGTTCAGGTTTTCATCTTTGGCTGAGAAATTGTTTTGCATATATTGGAAAAAGAAGTATTTAATTGAAAAGTAAGAAAGAATCAGTAACTTAATTTCCTTTTCAAATCTGATAGTTGAAAGGGACCTTCAGATCTTATCAGGTCCATGTTTTGCCCAAGAGTTTCTTATATGTACATAGATCTTTCACATTTGTCTTCAATCCTCCACAAATTTCTAGGGTTCATTTGATGGAATTTCCTGAAAATGTCCACAGTATTCTCCAGTTTGATAATATCTTACTGTTAAAAATATCTTACTGTTAGGAATAAGATGGGGATGGGGTGGGGAAGGATCCCAAAATTTATACCACAATTAGTAAACAAAGGTTCAATGCTTAAGGAAGAAAAATAATGAATTACAAGTCCAGTTTGGCATCTTCTCCTTTGCCATTTTGTGAAGAGATTGAAGGTACTGGAAAGGAAGGGTTTCATTTCAGTCACATTTATACTCATCCACTTACTGTCACTAAAACTTTGAGATCAGATAAAGCCTTAGCTACAAAATGTGTTAGGCTACAGAAGAGAAGTTTCTCCCCTATTCAAAGGCACAATTCAGCTATTTAATTTTTGTTTTCTTTTTCTATGTTCTGTAGAAGTCCAGTAAATTCTCCTTTTGTTCACTCAGAAATGAACATGACTGTGGCTGTGAAGGAGGGGTGTTCTTCCACGGTATTCTGAGAGGGATTGATATGTGTTCTCATAAGAGGAAGAATAGCACAACCATAATCTAAAAGAAAAAAAAAATATATCAGAACATTTGTAATCAAATCAAAATTCCATTCCTTGAAAGATAGTATCGATTTTTAGAAATTTCAATTGAATTATAAAGGAGATAACCATGTTTTATTTGACAGAAGACCCAAGCATTCATCCTGAGTATTGAACTACTCTGATGTCACTTTTCCTGAGGTGAAGAATTTCTCATATCAGACCTTTCTGAAACAAAATCAGGTACTTGAATTTACATTTCGTCTATCCTCAACCAGTACATTAATCAAGAGATTGAAAAGTGTGAATTTATTTCTCATCAGAGGTCATTACTGAACACCATATATAACACTTTGTTTTTTCTTCCCTCCAAACTGAAGGTGTCTTTTTTCATATTAAAAAAATAAGCAAGAAATTATTTACTTTTGAGTACTTTCCAAAAGATATTTTGCTTTGATGAGAAAAAATGTTTTGAAGGATAAGAAATCATTGCAAAATGGTTTCCTTCTCTGTACAATTGCTTTGAGAATATAAGGTAAAAGAATTATGTTTAATAATTTTAGCTTGGATTTGCTGGTGAATTTGTTAAACTTAAATCATTTTGCACAAAACCAGTAAGAATGCCAAGTCTATGCAAGGTGCAACAGTGCACAGTCACATTTTTTCAGTAAAACTTCATCAACTGCTGTTGAGAAGGTGTGCTCTGCCCATGTTCCAAAGGAAAAAACAAAAAACCAAAAAAAAACAAAAAACAAAAAACCCCCAGAATTCTTGAGAAGAACCAGTGCATTTTGAAGACTTTTTATAGAGGAAGGAAATTATTCACTGAGTGTTAAATTTTTCAAGTTGGTTGAAGCATAGTGTTAATAACACCAAGGTTGTGGGTTTGATCCCTGTGGATTTCTGCATCCCCCACAGATCCCCAAGGGCTGCAGAGGCACGGCTGCTTCACTATGGTCTCACCACGGCCTGCAGAGGAATCTCAGCTCCAGTGCCTGGAGCACCTCTTGCCCTTCCTTCTCTATTGACCTCTGTGTCTCTATGCTGTTTCCCTCACATGTTCTCACCTCCTCCTCTTTTCTGACTTGAAAAGAGAGTCTTCTGACTGTTTTGATTTTGTTCTTAAATACATCATGACAGAGGCATTACCAGCCTCTCTCATAGGCCCAGTTTGGGCTAGCAGTATGTCCATCTTCAGAGCCATCTGCCATTGGCTCTGCCGGACATGTGGAAGCTTCCAGCAGCTCCCCACAGGAGCCACCTTTGTGACGACTCTGCTACCAAAAACCAGGCTGTGCCAAAACAATATAAGAGCTAGGGCAATAATTTGAACAGAATCACCAGCAGAGGCTGAGGAGATTAGAAGGAAAAGGGAAAAATGTGTAGTAGTAAGTACAAAACATTTGCAACTGTTAGACAACACTTTCTCTTGGACATGGAAATTAATACATTACTTTTACATATCAGCATTTTTTTGTTATCTGAAGTAGATGATTTAGTGCTTGTCATAGTTGTGACTAGACTTTTTCCCATAATACTTAAAAAGAAAAAGTCGTTTTCTTCACTAGAAGCATTCCAAAACTCTATGCTTAAATCATTTCTTCATAAATGAAAATATGTGGAAAAAAATAAACCATCACTTTTAAGTTTGATTAAATATTACCATTTGAATTTAAACAAACCTTACACATGAAACAAAGCATTCTGAGGATGCCTTTCATGGTCTGAATTATTTTTCTTTTGTTATGCAACAATGAAAGAATTTAATTCTGCATTAGAAACAACTTTGGCAACAAGTCAAGAGAGGTGATCCTTCCTCTCTAGTAAGTATTAGTGTGGCACTGAGTCCAGTCCTTGACTGAGAGGTGTGGACCTACTTCAATAGACCCAACAAAGAGCCACTAAAAAGATTAAGGGACTGGAATATCTCCAATCTAATGAAAGACTGAGAGAGTTGAGGATCTATGTGATCTCTTCAATGTGTACACACACCTGAAGAATTAAAGTGGGAGCCAGACTCTTTTCAGTTGTGTCCAGTGACAGGAATAGAGGGAATGAGCCTCACTTGGAACACAGAGGCATCTGCTGAACTTCAGGAAACACTTTTGTATTGAGGGTGACTGATCCCTGGAACAGATTGTCCAGACTGGTCCTGGGCAACCAGCTCTAGCTGTCCCTGCTTAAGCAGGGTGGCGAATCAGCTGGCCCCAGAAGGTGTCTTCCAACTTCAGCCTTTCTGTGGTCCTGTGATTCTATGATTTCAGAGAATATCTTTGGCTTCAAGCTTGAGGTTAAACAACAAACCAATGAAAGTATCTCAAAATTGACATATTAGATTAATACTTTTGGAGTTAAATAATCATTCTTGACTGCTGTATTACTCTGATAGAGGATAATACTATCATTAGCAGTATAATGATCAAATTCCTAATATTTAGTTTTAAAAGAAAAAAAAAAAGGCTACAAAAATATATGACTGGAGTATTTAACTTACAAATAAAACAATTTTCTAGTTAAAAAATTCCTATATTACAGTTTCCAGTACAATTTTAACTGAGCTCCTTTATGATACCCTCTATTTGCATAATTTATGGAATGGTTCCTTTTAAAATAGAGTTCATAACCTATAAAGGGTTCAGAAAAAGGACTGAAAATGCAAGATAATTAAATCTCCTGAACTGTGAGTAGTGAACTCATTGAGTCCAGTAGTCTGTGAGTACCGCTATTATTAAAAGAGTTTTCTTTTAATAATATTATCTTTTCTGAGGCTGCTTTATTCCTGCAGCTGAGAAAACTTGCATTTCAGTAAAGGTTTAATAAAACAGGTTGCTATCCTCTTCCACAACAGTATATGAAAATTACCTTTGTTACGTAGTTTTATTACTTCCAGTCATTAACATTTGAAATCTATAGAAAGCTGGGGAGAGGAGAGTCCCAGGCAGTTGAATGTCCATCCTCAATCATATTCTCTATAGGATTTCTAGTGTCTGTAAAAATGCCCTTAAGACTTGCCAAGTGCATAATATAATCTTTAATAAGAGTTTTGGCCATTCCTGATAGTGGGAAACCTTACAAACCTCTTCCTGACTTACTTTGGTTGTCTACCAAAAGCATTCATGGATATAATTATTCATGAATTTGTAACAACTGTTTCTGTGAGGAGGGGTCTCTCATTCACATTTGCAAACTGGGGACAGGGCCTGATTCTTTAGAGTAACTCAGCAGTCTCATGGCCAGGTTGATCTCAGACAGGTCACAAGTTTTCCCTGTTAGGCAATTAAAGGACTATTTTATGGAGCTGAGGAGGAAGGAAAGGGAAGTCATGTTTCTGTATGTAAGAAAACGTGCTCTATATCTTAGAATCCTGCTTGAACATAATTTTTTGAAGGTGAGAGCATGTATACAGTGCAGGAGGAGTACAATTCGACTCGGAATGGACAAAAAAAGAATAACTACATATGACCCTATTATTTTCTTTAGCAGTAAGAAAAAATTGGCAATCAAATGATGCCCAGAAAGTTACTAGAAGATTGCATTAAATTGTAAGAATATTTATACTTCTATACATATTATATGTGTTTATGTGTTCACCCACATATACGCCTCCAGAAGACAGACTAGAAGTGAAAAAAAATCTGTCGTGCAAAGACATCTAAATAGATGACCCAAGATGTCTTTTCCAGTCATTTTAGCTGGTGATTAGGAATAAATTTTAAATAAAAAGTGCATAAAATGTGAGTTCATGCAAAATTTGAGCATACAGTAAGTTGCATTTTTAAAAAGTAATTTATAGAGATTGCAACAAAAAATGGCACAGGAACAAAAAAACATTGTCAACAACAAGTAACAGAAACATGTCCAAAATAAAAATAACCTGATTGCAAGAGAGAAAGAATTCACTTTTCCCTGAAGGTTTCTTATAGTTGCCATGAGAAATTAAATGTGTAACTGAAACTGAGAGGAGGGACGATGACTCCATATGAAGATGGGTTATTTATGTGTGACAAAAAATATATAAACAAATTGCTTGTTTAACTCAGAAATAAGATCAATATTGGAAGACTTAATGAGTTTTTTCTTATTTAAATATTTAAGCTTTATAGATTTATAAGCATAAAGTCTTGATGAGAGGCATATATGCATACAGATTTCTTATTATTTTAAAACTATTTTTAATATAGCCTGTACCCAAACTGGGTATTTAATATTTTGCAAAGATTGCAAGGATCAACAAAGGCTGATAATAAAAGAATAGAAGATTTTTTCCCCATGCTGCATGAGGATAACATTGATAAACAGTTCCCTGTATGTGACAATGACAGTGGCGAGCCCTCTTCCTCTCTGAGGTATTTTAGTGTGTTCAGGTTTCAAAACAAGCTGATACCAGCCCTTTCTGTATGTGTGAACCTTTACCTGCCCAAAGAAGAATGCAGTAAAAGAGAACCATTTAATACCTTATACTAATAACATTGTTCTTGATCTGCATATTACATCACAATTGAAAAAAAAAAAAAAAAGTGAGAGTTTGGGGGTTTCCTTTTTTGTTTTCCTCTTTTATTTTTTCCTCTTATTAAGTCTGATCATGAGTAACTGATAGTCTGGAAAGTTCTTTGACCTCTCATGAGCTCCAACTTACAGATGGAAATTGCACTTCCCATCTTTGGTTTAGAAAATGAAAAAAGCCTAGAGTAAAAAAATGGAGTGGAAAGAAAAATAAGAAAATTAAAATGTTTAGTTACTAATCAGAAAATCAAAACATCTTTTTTTTTTTTTTCTTGTTTTTTTACCCAAAACAACACAATCCATTTTTTTTCTATAAGTCTTGTTTTAAAGATTAGCAACTTATTACTTCAATTCTAAAGAGACCCAACCATGCAATTTCTTTGCTTTAGATATAAAGGCAACATTGGCAAATCATGAATGCATTTTATCGAGCCTTGCTAAATTTCCATTAGTTCTCACAGCTATAGATTTCAGTCAACTTGAAATGAAAAATCATGACCCTTTGAAATAAAAACACTTCATTGCTTAAATATGTAATTAATATGATACAAAATTCCTTGAATCAATCAGCCAAAGGTGAGAGTGTTATTGAGGAGTGATCTGAAAATATATTTATACTGAGGTTCTGCAAGTGACAGCATCAAACACATCCAAATGGTCTAAATAAAAAATTCAAGCATGAAAAATGCTCAGTTTATCCTTCTCTCACTTCTAACTATAAATGCTTATAGAACATTTTGTTCTGATCTTGAACAGCAGCACAGTTGTCTATTGTGATTCTCAAGTGAGAATCTATCTTTTAATTTTCTTTTGTTTCACAAATACAAGTTCCTATCACTAAACTTCAATATCTCTGGACTAAGAAAGAAAAACGCTATCATTAGTGTGTTGAAGGGAGAATTCCAAGTGATTAGTATCATTTAATAGTACATTGAATGCCTATGAACTGCATGCAGTACAAAGTAAATACCAATAATTGACATATCATAATTAAAATTAATTAAATGCCATGATTACTAACCTGCACATAGATCTGGGGCTTTTATCTTTTGAAAATAGATTAAATCCCTGTCTGAAAAATAAAATTCGGTTCAATGAACTTCCAGCTTTGGACTTATGAGGCTATAGCAGCTATAAATTGATGATTCAGAACTGTTTCAAGAGTTAGGGAAACCTGGGAATCTATCTAAATCCATAAACCTGAAATATTACCAGTAAAGAAATTTGTATATCTCCAAGGATTTCAATGCAATCCTAGCTACAAAATTAAGAAGTATTTTGCATAATGCAGGGTACTGCAGAGAATTCTTATGTGGGGATGTTCAAAAGTAATCTGTCAAATTGAAACTCACTGTAAAAATCCATTTGTAGTAATTGATTTCTAAAATATGGTACCTATAGAAGGCAGTGTTTCTATAATGAACAATTAATCTTATAAGATCGTGTTGCTTTAGAATATAATAAAATGCAGATTATTTGAATGTTTCGAATAGAAATGTACAAAAATTTTGTATCACCAATAGACGAGAAATTAAAATAAAACTTCTTTTAATTCCTTATTTGTGAGTTATTTGGGGTTGTTTTATATCAACATTTCATTGCATTTTCATGTCTTACTTTTGCTTCTGGAGTTGTAACATCTCACTTTCCAGAACTTAGTGACTTTGAGCTCTATGAAATCAAGGTGGCTGCTTGTGGAAATATTACTATTTTTTTCATACAGAGCTAGGTCTTAAAAATGTGAGAAGCTCAACTTTCAAGTAAAAAAAAAAAAAGTTCCTTAACTTTTTATGGTAGATAAAAGCTTTTGAAATGTTCGCAGAGCAAAACAAGGTTTCAAACTTCAAGAAGAAAACAAAATTACAAAATGTGTTCCTTGTCAGATAAAGCTAATTATACCTTCATTAATGTGATTAAACAATGTATCTCCATTCATCGTAGTAGATTATATCTTTGTTATAGTCTTCATTATCTAGGAAAGGAGGAGAGCCAGCCATTGATTATGGAACATTTAAACTGAAAAGAGTAGATTTATATGAGCTATTAGGAAAAAAATCTTCACTATGAGATACTGGAACAGGTTGCCCAGAGGAGGTGTCAATATTCCATTCCTGGAAGTGCTCAAGGCCAGGTTGGATGGGGCTTTAAGTTACCCAGTCTAGTGGAAGGTGTACCTGCGCTTGTTCCTGCTATATGAGATTATGTCAGGAATTGTATTTTTCTGTTATACTAAATAATAATCACTTGTACTAACCTATGTGTCTCCTGTCTAGAGAAGATGAATAAAGAGGTCTGCCTTAGCAGTTTTGGCTGATTTTTTAGTCAGTGAGAAGAAACAAACATCTCCAAAGACAATATGATCCAAGATACTCACAGAACATGAGTTCAATTGTTCTCTGGAATTCTGTACACCAATCTTCCCTTTATCACCTCTGAAGGGAGTGAAGAGAAACACTTCTATACACTGGTGGTAAGATGGTCCAGTCCCATTTAAATGTAGGTATTTCCCTATATTATTACCTAACATTTATAGATAGATATAATATGAACACATGCAAAATTGCCAGTTGAGACAGGATTGCTGCAATTTTGAATTGAGCTCACTGAACCTGTCCAGTTCCTGATTTTGAGTCCTAGGCCCCTCTCTTTAGTTTATCTTTATAGTTATTTAGATGAAACTCCAATTGAGTCTTAATTATTTGAATTTATTTGGTCATAATGATTTAAATGGAGTATTTAGTAGATGTTTTGTGGGCACAGTATATTTTTCAGTTTTATGTCTCATCAAAGGAAAATATTGGTATTTTCTTTCCTCAATATCTAGAGGGAAACAAAAGGCAATGACCTGCACTTTAACATAATACATAGCAATAGACAGGAAAAGATCTCCAACAGTTGTGTCTTTTCCAGCACAGCCTTAAAGCAGATGAGCAAATGATCTATATATGATTCCAATTTAGACAATGATGTGACTTTTCTACACAAGTATTCCTCATGTACAAATAGAATAAAGGTCTGTGAAACATATTAACTATTTTGTTCATTCCACCCATTAACATCAATATGTTGGCTGTAAGATCAAGTTTCAGGTGCTTAAAGAGGGACATTTTCCATGTGGAGACAGTCTACAGAAGAGTAAGAGGCGATCAATAGAAATCACTGGAAAAATTGGTGTTGTTTGGTCTAGACAGAAAAAGACTAAGGTGAGATATGATAAGAGTGTTCTTGCGTGTAAACAGGAGCTGAAAGAGAATGGGAAAAAAAAATTTTCCTGGGGACAGAGTAAGAAGTAATGGCTTTGGAGGTCATCAAAAATGACTGTGGGAGGTATTTAAAAAGAATGGCAGCTTTGAAGATTGATCTGCAATTGCGTAGGTTGTCTGGGAAGGTGTGGACTTTCCATCGCTGAAGATGTTTTAGAACAGATTAGATGAATATGTGTTAGCTGTACCTGATTCTGCCTTGGATGTGCAGACTCAGCTAGATGATGTTTCAAGCTCTGGTCGATGACTCTAAGAAACAATACTGACCTCCTTTGTAACACACTCTCATATCTACTGTTAAAATGCTAAATATTATCTTCAGATCCAGAGGTGAGATAGATAAAATGTAGTGAAAAAAATTACCATTTTTTTACTTGAATATATTTTAAGCCACTAAATTTACTAGAAGAATTAACAGACAAATAGGTCAACATATGGTGGGGATAAAACTGTATAATTAATTTCTCTAAAAACCAAGACTATGCTGAGTTACTTTTGGAGTTTGGGTGTCTCTGACGCCAATTTATAAATGAGACGAAGATTTCAGGAATAAAATTTTCTTTCGCTGTTCTAAACTCCTCATATTAATTTGTAGATACTACAAAGCTTCTTCTTGAGCTTCTTTCTTAGCTCATTAGTAACATCACCTCCATTTGCAGAAATGTGAGGTT